>JAVJIF010011152.1:85000-150716 GCA_038442645.1 Agave tequilana | reverse complement strand
TCGTAACCCACACCACGAAAAAGTAGAAGAGGCCAAACTTGAAGCGGCATAACATGGGGAGAAACGCTTGAGCGATGAAGAAGGTGAACAACATGTTAATCAACATGCTGATGCTCTGACCTGCTGATCGGATCTCTAGAGGGAATATCTCGCTAGGGACCAGCCATCCCAGAGGTCCTCATGACCACTCGAAAGCAGCAACGAAGGTGCAAATGAGAGACACCAGAGCAATTGCATAGCTCTTGGTCAGGTCATGTGCAACTCCACTTGTCCCAAATACTTTCATCATCAAGACTCCTACTAAAGTCTGCAAACAAAATCTATGATAAAAATGAATGATATGTCGAAATAATTAAACAAACTGGAAGAATTAAATATCTTCAATTTGGCATTATTAAAAAAATTAGACTTCATGACCAATTCCACAATATATAAACAAACATTCACATACAAATACTTTATAAACAATGCATATGAACAGAAACTGAAAATATAAACAACACCCATACATTCTGTTAAGCAGAATACCCAACAAGAATCAATCTGACAACTAATCAAGATCACTGAGATATCAACAATCTAATTGGCCAGGTCGGCAAATATCAGGTGGGAGGTTTTCCGTTCAATAGAACGTTCCTTAATTTAAGAACCACCTTTCAATTTCCTTCCTTGGTTTAAGCACCAATTAGACTGAATCCAAGTCAGTCTCGATATACTGTAAAGTATATCCCCTGTATAAAGGACTTAATCCACTTATACAGTAACACTTAGACTAAATCTAAGTCAATCTCGATATACTGTAAAGTATATCCCCTGTATAAAGGACTTAGTCCCCTTATACAGTATTTGAAGTGAGGTACGCTTACAGCGAATCTCCTTAAGACAATTACGTCCCCCGCACCGGTGCTAACGGGATAATGGACGCTGGTCTCCCAAGATACAACACTTCTTCACGGTATTTGGATAGCACTACCAAATTACCGTAGGGTCGAACCGTAGTCAACCAGTACCTACACAGGATTAGCAAAACAGCGGTATAACGACAAATTTCAAATGAATATTTGTCTTACTCTTTTGGAGGAACACCCACTGTTGAGGACGTAGGAAGGTTGAAGAATTTTGACAGAATCTCCTTTAGGAAGTCGCTTTGGATTCCCACTTCACTTGGAAGTCGCGGATTCCCACTTCGTTGGAAGTCGCTCTGGAAGTCGTGAATTCCCACTTCGCTGGAGCCCAGTTCAGAAACGAAGTCAGAACTTTTAGAGAGAGAGAGAAATCTCAGATTTGGTGTGTGTTAAAATGAGAACTTGGAATGCTTTATATAGCATTTCAAAAGGCTGCAACCTTTGGTCTGCCAACTGGTTCGCAACCTTTGGTCTGCCAACTGGTTCGCACCCGTTGGCTGTCCAACTGGTTCGCGACCGTTGGCGGATCGGTTCAGATCCTGACAGCGGAGCGGGCAGTCCAATAGGTTCGCAACCTGTTGGTGGATCGGGTCCGGTCTGGTTTGGAAGTGGATCTGGTTCGGATCATACCTTGAGACCCAATTCAAAAAGAACCAGGCCAGGTAGGGAACCCGAAACACCCAAACCCAAACCCGGTCCCGGCCCGAGCCCGAGCCCGAGCCCGGCCGGCTGCCGCCGCCGCCGCCAGCGGCGGCGCGCGCACATACGTGCATAGTTCCCTCCTTTTCGCGCGCGAAAACTCCAAGTACCCAAAGGGCACGCCCTTTGTTCTCAATTTTTCTCTATATATACACCACAAACTTCCATCCCACGGCCAATGTGGGACTAAATGCTTTAAGCTACCTTTAGTCCCGTTTTGGCTTTGAATTAGGCAATCTTTGGACTTGAATATCTCATTCATTCGAAGTCGGAATTGAACATGTGAATATACCACGTTCATCACAAATGGAAGGAGAACACACTCCAACCATCATCCGGTTGATTCCATCAACGGATCTTGCCATAATTCAACTCGAAGATTCACCTTTATATTCTTCAATTCCAACACATTCTACTTAGATGATATACACAAATGTGCACATACATGTATGAAATGAAAGCAATAAACAAGCAATTAATGGACATAGTTTTGCAAAGTATAAATTTTGGAATGCTTGACAAATACAACATTGAGATCCTAATTTCTTCTCATTACATAATTCTGATTAAGTATAGAAATATTTCTAAATTCTCATTAAGCTATTATTCATATACAATTTTTTAATGTCATGCATCTCACCTAATATACATCAAGTTACCACACATATAGCTTTTTATTTCATCTACCATCAACTATGAATTAAGCTGGTGTATACAAAATAGTTAAATGTAAAAAAACAATAATGATTAAAAAATATGAAATAAATACCTTAGAAATGAGCATTTTAGCCTCTCCTTCTAAGAAAGAAATCGCAGTCTAAACCTATCAACAATGGGAATGGAAACGAAGGTGGCAAACAAATTGAAAGTCCAGAAATCACAGAAGACATAAGAGCGGCATCATCACCAAATCCGATGGTTTTAAAGATGGCAAACAAATTGAAAGTCCAGAAATCACAGAAGACATAAGAGCGGCATCATCACCAAATCCGATGGTTTTAAAGAGCACCGGAGCATCAAACGTGATGATGTTTATGCCTGTGAGCTGCTTGAAGCTATTCACCTCTTCACTGGCGGCAACCAAATCTTCGAACTCAGCTTTGATGTCGGCGGTGCCACGGATCCTTTGGAGCTGGGCCTTGGCCTTCTCATCATAGCCGCGCTCAATGAGAGAGTTTGGAGTGTTTGGGAGAAAAAGGTAACCAAAGTAATGATGGTAGCAGGCACTGCAGCAAGGCCTAAACTTAAGCGCCAGCCCCAACCACAGCTAATCTTTGCGGTGCCATAGTTGATGAGGTTAGCTACGAAAATGCCAATGGTCATCATGAGCTGGAAACCGATGTTGAGCATTCCACGAAGTCGTGCAGGAGCCATCTCTGAGAGGTAGATAGGTACGGACTGCAATACATCACAAGTAATGGTTATCAACAAAGCTTATATTGTAAATTGACTGGAAATATATATTGGACGTTTATGATATATTTGTACTAATATGCAAGCATTAATTTTTACTCTCCACTAAAATGTTCACTTTTTTGAGAAGATGAAAATTGAAGTTGTCCCGAAAATAGCTTATAATTTTGATCATGAACATAGCATTTTTCTTCAGGGCAAGATATATACTTTACACAAAGGTGATGGGAAATCATTTTTGTCATATGGTTTTAAGGTATTTAATGCAAAATAAACTTATAATATTTCAAGTGATGTATCATTATGGATTTCAAAGTAATATAACATACATGTAGCATATTTCTAGCAAAAATAACTAAATTAAATAATTTATTTAATTTTCATATTTAATGATTAGTTTGCTAAATTTGTAATCTACCACAAAAGTAAATTTAATATCATGACTCAATGTTAAACAAGTTACGAAAAAAGGACACAGTAAACAAACTAGATTTAATAGATTTTGTTGAGAATGTTCTTCTATAAATTTGTAGTACATACACTTAATTTTAGTCTAGCAAAAGATATTGAGCTTCAATTTTCAATTCTATGGAACACCTAAAAATACAATATTCATCTAAGCAATATAAATTACTTTTACTCCTAAATAAAGGCATAACCAATCCACTTTAATTTGAAAATGTAATGAATATATATTATAATAAGTATCTACATATTATCTTATTTTCTATTCTCTTGGCTCAATAATGTGAAGGTTTAAATAAGTCTTGTATCAAGGAAATCACAAGAAGTGCGGCAGAATTTAGTATATTACCTGATTTGTGAACCCAACTCTAATTCCAGGAAGGATTCTCCTAAGAATGAGCATTAGTACATTTTTTTCCGAACCATTCAGAGCCGAGCCAATAAGGAATGTAATAACTCCACCAAACATAGACCATTCCCTTCGGAAAACTCTATTCACAGTTGAAGCAAAAAAGAAGCCACTTGTGCAGCCAAATATAAAGATGATGTGAATCTTGTTAGAAACTGACTATTGAACTTGCAGCATTGGCTCGTCCAGTGTCCTTTTTCATTTTTTGTTTTACCGATGGAAAAAACTCTATGAGAAAAGAATCCATGTGACTCTCCCTGTTATTAGAAAATATATAAAAAAATATTGATTAGATACATCAAAATATTTAAAAATATTATTCATAAATTCCATTTGGGATCAACCTAAATTAGCTATCTTTACGTTAAATAATAATAATAATAATAATAATAATAATAATAATAATAATAATAATAATAATTCATTTAATATAATGTCGTAAACTTTAATATGATTTAAATGTGTTTGCATTCTCTATCCTTTATAATTCTTCCTATCAAATATTCCTTACCAATGCTAAAAAAAGAAAAATAATGCTCACAACAAAATAAATCTTATGTAAAACACATTTAATTAATTAGTGTTCTAAATTAAAATTTTTACACATACTCTTTCAATTTAAAAAGTTAATATGTTTGATGAGAATCGTTCTAACATCAAATGCTCTGCAATACGATTAAGCTACAATATAACACTCTATTTAAAATAAATCATAATCTAGCAAAGAAAATATAAAAATAAGAAACAAATTAAGCTATAATTAAAGAACATTAGATCAAGAATTACCAGGATCCCAATGTCATATCCGAAAATGAGACCACCACATGAGGCAATGAGACAACTCATGAAGACAAATTGCCTCATTTTTCCTGGATAGTCTTTACCATTTCCTTTACTAACAGCTACGCCTACCGCCAATTGTCTTATTTACAATGTCTTATCTCAAGTTAACGACATCTCCTATTTAGAATTTAATAAAAAAGAGAGTGAAGAAACTGAAACATTAAAAAAAATTAGTTTCTAAGGGGGAGAAGGTTAACTACTTATGGAGAGTGAGGAAGTGGAAATTTAGGATCATGCATAACTAAATTAATCTTTTTACTCTTAATTTATAGTAAAATAGATAAATAGATTTATTTATTTATCCACATTGTTTTGATAAATTCCTACAAATATTTCTCAGGTTGTTAAATAGTTTGTTAGGCTGTTTTATTTGAATAGTTTCTTATTTTGTTAGGAGAAATATTAAAATTTTCTTAGATTAAAAAAATATAGAATATCAGGAGCAAATTTAAAATATTAATACATGAATAACTACCTTTTATTTAGATTTCCTCCAATATTTCATTTATTCAATAAGTTTTTCACTAAAATAAAGAAATCTAAATATAACTAAAATATACCAAATTACTAAAATAAATTAGAAAAAATATTAAAAACAAAGAATTGTTTATTTCAAAAAGAAAAAAACAATACTAAAAGTTACTCATCAAACTAACTGTGGACAAATCAACCAATATAAATAAAAAAAAAGTATCTACTATGATTTTAAGTAATTTTTCTTATTAAAAAAAGAAGCACATTTAGTGTGACATGAACCATTCAAGTATTGTGAAATATATATGAATCTAATATATTTTCTCAGTTTGACTTTTCTTTAACTTTTTTATAAAATGGGATGGGTCCTCTGTTAGATCTAAATTTATTATATACAAGATCTACACATATACTATAAGCCTCTTTATCGATCAAAGAGAAGGAGGGTTTTAGGCATACCTGATTCCATTACGAAGAGGATGCCGAAGGTTGCACGATCTCGAGGACACCGGGATTCTTCTCTCCAGCCACCAAGTTCTCTTCTTTATCCTTAGAGGAGATGAGAGGCCTCCAAGAGAGAGATGATTATTGTTGTTGGTGGAGAGAGAACCCTACTCATGGTATATATAGCATCAAGAAACCCTAGTTCAACTCATCATAGATCTAGGCCCTTGATTTATAACACGAGTTCCACACGTGTGATGAGTCCCACATTCTAATTTAAATACACTCATGGCTAAGTGTAATTGAAAACGTGTCTACACTCAAACCATTTAGGTTTGATCAATTCTTTATTGGGTCAAACAACATAGGTTAAGTGGGCGGGTGTAAATATCCAATTGACTTGATTAGGCCCAAAATAAATTAGACTTTAAACTAATAAGTCTAACAATCTCCCACTTGGGTCAAGCAAGTCATATTGAATAGATATTATGCATAACTTTATGACGTCAAAACTTTAACCGCCGACAAAATCACGTTTCAAAACAATCTGATCCATTAAGTGTCCTGCCACCGAACATGGCGATCGTTACCTTCTGTATAATCGAGGTAGGACCTTCCACATCACAAGTTTTAGAACCCCTAACGACATAGATCAAATGTGGACGTGTGGCATGGAAATGTCCTCTGATCAAATAAGGTACAATTCCAACTGGCTTCCACTTTATGACTCCAACGAGTCTAGCCTTATGACTCCAACGAGTCTCACTTTATGACTCCAACGAGTCTAACTGCTAATTCATCAAACTCAAATGCGCAAAAGTAAACTTTAGGAAAAGTAGTTATAAATTTATTTATCAGAATCAACGAATATCCATAAAGTGCACTTAGAAATAATGTCTGTTACATAAATTATCCACTCCCACAAAATCAGGATATCATAATGACTAGTCATCCCCATATGAGCAATATGCTCTAAGAATACTTAAGGTGAAAGTCCTTTAATGAGTGAATCTGTAATGTTAAGAATAGTGTCATTACTATCAACAGACAAAATATGATTCCGAACTTTATCATTGATGACAAGAAACTTGATGTCGATATGCTTCGATTTTACTGAACTCTTGTCACTATTGCAGTAGAGCTTTATAGCTCTTATTGTCACAGTGTAGCTGTAATTGCCTCTCGACTAAATCCACCATCTTCCTACAATAAGAAAAATGTAAAATAAAGTGGACTTCCTATTGTCGATACATCCAGCATAATCTGAATCTGTGTATCCAATCAGCTGCAACTGATCAGATTTCATGTAGTCTTTTATTGATATCGCATAACCTTCTTGACAGTCTTCCAGAGATCAATCCATGATTGATCAAGTTTCTGTCAAGTTTCTCAACGGTATATGCTATGTCTGATGGGTACAAACTTGAGCATACATCAGACTTCCAACCGCCAATGCATATGGAATGTCTTTCATTTGCTCTTTCTGTAGATCGTTCTTGAGACATTAGAGTAAACTCAACTTATCTCCCTTAGAGCAATTCTTCATGCCACATCTATCTACCACTTATCGATATAGGGCTTTTATGATAAACCTAATATTCCACGTGTCCTGTCACGTTGAATCTGGATGCCTATCACAAAAGAAGCTTTTCCAAGATCTTTCATCTCAAAGTTCTTTGAGAGAAGACTCTTAGTGTCAAGTAAAAGAACCATATCGTTACTTGCTAGTAGAATGTCATCCACATATAACACAAGAAATATAAGTTTACTCTCTTTAAATTTATGGTGAATACATTGATCAACTATATTTTCCTTAAAATCAAAAACGGATATTACTTGATCAAATTTCAAATACTATTGACGGGATGCTTGCTTTAAACCATAAATGAATTTCTTTATTTGCAAACCAAATATTATGAAACTTTCACTTTAAAACTTTCTGGTTGCACCATACAGATTTCCTTCTCAATGTTACCATTAAGAAAGGCAATCTTAACATCCATTTGGTATAACTCCAGGTCAAAGTGAGCCACCAGTGCCATAATAATCCTAAAAGAATGCTTCATGAAAACCAGGGAGAAAGTCTCCTTATAGTCAATGCCCTCTCTTTGAGTGAATCCCTTTGTGACAAGATGTACCTTATACCTTTCGACATTACCTTTTGAATCCCGCTTGGTTTTGAATACTCATTTATAACCAATCAGTTTCTTTCCTTCAGGTAACTCTACTAAATCCCAAACATCATTGTCTTTTATGTATTTCATCTCATCTTTCATGGCATTTGACCACTTACTGGAGTGAATGTTGAGTTTGGCCTCATTTAAGGATGCGGGGTCATCCTCTAGCCTTATGTCAAACTCATGCTATTGGAGATAAACTATATAGTCATTTGTAATGACTGATCTCCTCTTCCTAGTTGATCTCCTAGGCACTTGTGGTTGAGAATTTTCAGTTTCTACCTCACCAGCATGATCTACTTCAGGATGAACTGTATATGTATCTTGTAAGGATGCAACTGTATTTTCATCTTGAAGTGGAACAATTATTTTATCATTTGGAATAATTGTCATGGGTATAACAATATGTTCTTTCTTAAATATGAAATCTTTATGTAGTTGACTCCCACTGTTCTGAATATTCTCAAAAAAATATAGCAATCCGTCTTTATGTTCTTAGTGGAGGAATAATAAAACTTAAAGCCTTTATACCTCTCAGAATACCCTACAAATAAACAGCTAACTGTCCTTGAGTCTAACTTCTTCTCATATGGTATATATGGCCGAGCTTCTGCTGGACAACCCCAAACATATAGATGCCTAATACTGAGAGATTTCCCAGTCCATAACTCATACGGGGTTTTAGTTACTGTTTTGTTAGGTATTCTATTAAGGAGGTGACAATCATCTTTAAGGCTTCACTATATAATGACTTTGGTAGAATAGTGTGACCTATCACACTCCTAACCATGTCCTTTAGTATGTGATTTTATCTCTCAGCAATACCATTTTGACGAGGTGTCCCTGATATGGTATACTAAGCGATAATACCACTCTTTCAGAAATTGACAAATGATTCTGGACATTTACCTGATTCGTCATATCTGTCATAGTACTCACCACCATGATCAGATCTAACGGCTTTAAACATGTCCAATGATTGGGATTTCTTATGGAACAAGTGTACGTACCTATAACGAGAGTAATTGTCTGTAAAAGTGATGAAATATTCATGACCATTCCAAGAAGCTGTAGGGAATGGACCACAAATGTCTGTATACACCAAATTAAGACACTTGAACTTTGTCTAGTACCAAACTTTCTAATGTTTCTTTAATTAATTTTCGCTTAGTGTCTATGCTATTCACATATAGAGATTCAATATATAAAGAATGAAGTTTCAATTTATATAGCCATCAATCAGAATTCTAGTACCAACAACTTTAGGTTTGGAAAGTAGACTAAGCATTTCATTATCAAGAGTGACAGCAAAACTAGATCTGTCTAACAAATGAAATAGAAATATGATTCCGCCTAAAAGGACGGTACATATAAAGTCTCATCCAAATCTAAAATAAAAAACCAGAATCTAATTTAAGCCTACAAACTCCAACAACTTTAATTGCAACTTTATTTCCATCACCCATGTATACGTATCGCTCAGCTGGGCTGGGCCTCCTTTGGGTTTGGAAGTTCCGCATTGAATCGCTTATGTGAATTATCTATTCATAATTTATAAAGTGGCACTAAAGCTACATTAATCTCAGAACAAACATAAATATGAGATATACCCGCTAAATAGCCATTTTTGATACTTTATGCATTCCTACTTAAGGTGACTTACTTTCTTACAGAAGAAGTATGCAATGACCTTAAGCTACTTTTTCTGCACTTTTGCCACTTAGGATCAGCCATTGTAGTGGTGTTTATATTCCTCCCTTTAGTTTCACTTTTCCTTTTCTTATTAGAAGTTTACCCTGGATGCTAAGTGAGCACTGACATTATCGGGCATAGCACTTCTAATAGTTATAGGAATAGTGTACTTTATGACCATTAAACACATCTTGTAAGATCTCTCCCACTTACCATAATTGACCTTTTCTTTACTGAACTTTTATTAGTGATAGTAGAGATCCATCAATCTTTAAGGTGTACTCTAGGTGCATGAATTCAAGAATGATCATTTACGTAGTCTTACCACTTCTTAAAATTTGTACCATTCAATTTAAACTACATAAGTGTACAATTTCTCATCAGTTTAACATAAACATTGCATTTAATAAAATTCTACTGTAATAGCCATAAAAAATGAATTTCAGAAAATGCAACCAGTTTAACCGATAGAGCTGCCGGTTAAACTTTCAGAACAAGTTGTGTCTCTATATGCCAACACTGTACTGGCCCAATATAGATATCCTAAAATCTAGGTCCTATGTAAGAGAACAGCCTTCCTTTGGGCCGACTGTCACTTTATAGGATTGGTCCTAAAGTTTAAGTAATCTATATTGGCGATATAATATATGTAATGACCCGGCCATAATGACAACCTTCCTTTGGGCCGATTGCCACACGCATGGGCCACACAAATTTATTCATCTGGATTCTTGTTCCGCCATCGGACTAGTTGATGAGGGTAATGCAATATGGGCCAATAGTGTGACAACCTTCCTTTGGGCCGATTACCACACATCAAGGTTCTCCCACTTGCATTACCCACATCAAGTATCCGACGCCGTACATAATTCGGCCAAACAATAGTCTTCCTTTGGGCCGGCTATTGTCCGCATGAACTACATACGCAATTAAATAAGCTCTTTTATAAATTCTTTAGGTTGAACATGTATATATCTTTATCTGTGTGTTATTAACTGTAGTACACATTAATATTCATCATGCTAGACTATATAAGCAATAAAATATTGATGATAAAGCGGAAGCATGTAAGGGTACACATAACCATGATAAACAAACACTTCAATACCTTCTTTATCTTAACTAACTACTGTTTTGTCATGTATAGTTCCTGTAATACTGTAGTGCTCGTCAAGAGCTTCGAAACGACTGTTTACATGCTCAAAACAGAGGTCAGATGAGCCCGTAACGGCTAATTGAAGTTTCTATTGGCAAAACGGGTCTGCAGTGCTTATCGGGTCTGAATCAGACCCGACCCGCAATGGTTAAGTTATTGGTTTCCTTTCTTATTGGGCTGGGTTTAAATAACTGAATAAAACCCTATTAGTTTTATGTGAGATTGATTGGGATTAGGTCCCTTTATTTGAGTAGAATTCTACCCCAAAATACAGTTAATAGATTAGAATTTTATCTCAATTCTAAAAGCCAAATCAATCTCAACCATCCCAATTGAAATTTAATATGAGATTAATTAAGAGTAAGTTTCCTTATTAGAGTAAAATTCAATCTCTAAATTTTTAATCCTAATTAATCTCATAATCCTAAATTAAGGAAACCCTAACCAAAAAGAAGGAAAAAAAAACCACTGTGCACTGCCAGCCCATGGTGGCCGACGGCGCAACGCCCATGCAGGGTCAGCGCCTGCATGCAGGCGCCTCAGGTGCGCCTGCTCTGTAATTCCTTTTTTTTTTTTTTATTGTGTATGCGCTGGTGCTTCCAGCGCATGCATCTAATATCTTTTTTTTTTTCTCCTGATACTTTAAGCCTGCCATGCATGCATGCAGGGGCTTCCCTGCATGCGTCCAGCCACAATTTTTTTTTTTTTAATAAAAAACTTTGCTGCATGCAAATTGCTTGCATGCAGCCGACCAACAGCATGTACCCTTTTTTTTTTTAATGTAGAATAACTCACAAATCAAATTTCATAAAAATATATACATGTTAAATTTAATAAAAATCACTCCTTTTAACCTTTTGATCCAACATATGAGACACAAAATATTTATTGAATCAAAGGAGATATTTTTATGATATTTATAGATCGAGATCATAATTTCTGTAGATCCCTATGATCTGATAAAGAGGAGGCTCTGATACCATTTGTTAGATCTAAATTTATTATATACAAGATCTACACATATACTGTAAGCCTCTTTAACGATCAAAGAGAAGGAGGGTTTTAGGCATACCTGATTCCATTACGAAGAGGATGCCGAAGGTTGCACGATCTCGAGCACGCCGGGATTCTTCTCTCCAGCCATCAAGTTCTCTTCTTTATCCTTAGAGGAGATGAGAGGCCTCCAAGAGAGAGATGATTATTGTTGTTGGTGGAGAGGGAACCCTACTCATGGTATATATAGCATCAAGAAACCCTAGTTCAACTCATCATAGATCTAGGCCCTTGATTTATAACACGAGTTCCACACGTGTGATGAGTCCCACATTCTAATTTAAAAACACTCATGGCTAAGTGTAATTGAAAACGTGTCTAGACCCAAACCATTTAGGTTTGATCAATTCTTTATTGGGTCAAACAACATAGGTTAAGTGGGCGGGTGCAAATATCCAATTGACTTGATTATACCCAAAATAAATTAGACTTTAAAACTAATAAGTCTAACATCCCCCTCATCCTTTCCTAATACATAACAGATAGTTTTTCTAATAATATTGATAACAAAATTATAATTTATAATCTTTTCGTCCCAAGTCAAGTGTCTCACTAAACTCTCATATCAATTTTTGGATCAGAGACTTATTATTATTTTTTCCCCTATTTTGATAGGTTTTCTTTCATGAATTTTGGGACTAGAGTTCCTTAGTCGTTTCTTAATCGGACAGAGTAAAGGTAAGAATTTCTTATCCAATTACCTAAAAAGATAGAATATGGTTAACTGTTTTTTTTTTTTTGGTTGAATATAGTGTTTTATCATTAATCAAGTAGCAAAAGTTCCTTCGCTAATATATTGTATAATAGATAAGCTAGCCTTACTTTTGTTCTTTAATTGGGGGGACTGAACAAAATTCCCGTATATTAGCGCGAGAAATATATCAAAGAGAAAGTAATTAAGATTGGGAGGAAGGACATTTCTGATAATGTATTCCAAAAATATTTTATTACACATTCTTGCAATTTATAATCAATATTTTGAACTAATCAGTTTTTTTTTAGATAAACCGTGAGGGTAAGAACTCTTTATGAATTTTATTTATGAATTATATACACTTTTAATGTTTTGAAGGCAACGTGGCTTGAAAGATCACTTGGATATTAGTTATTGTTCAATTTCTCATGCAGATAATGACACTAGTAGGTTTATGTAGATTTATGAATCAAAGTGGGTTTATTTGGATTTAGGACTCTAGGTATTGATTTCATAATTCATTATTTTCAAACCTTAGCGGTTAGAGTAGAATTTTTTTATTTTATTATTAAATATCACATTTTCCTTCCTTCATTTTTTTTATATCAAGCTAATAAAGAGAATTGTTAATGAAATAGGCAAATGTTCCGCTTTGATTAAAAAATATATTTTGTGTTATTACTAATTAGATAATATAATACAATAGCTGAATGTTCCTCGAACTTAGCCCGCCAGTTAGATCATGAGTTTGTTCCGTAGAAATCACTGATTTGAATCTCTTCGGTGAACTTTTATGATGGGTGTACATAAACCAGCCTGTTCTAAAAAAACAACACCATAGCTGAATTTTGATTCAAGTGTTTTATTTCATGGCGGATATGATTATGATATGTGAAAATGATAAACGAATCCTTTCGCGATCAGTAACATAATCCTTTCGCGATTTGGCTTATAATAATTAATTATACAAGTAATAAACAACAACAATAATTAGTCTTTAAATCCCATTGGAGCGTCTCCCAGTTCAAACGCTGGGCCCTTTTCTCCAACGGTCAAAAAAACGCAGCATCCCACAGCGACAAAACCCAACGCCGCACCTCGAGGCTCCATCCCCCCACCCTGCTGCCATGAGCACCAGCAGCATCCTCAACGCCACCAACCTCCAGATCTGGGACAACGCCGCCTTCGACGACGTTGCCCCCCTTCAGCCCATCTCCCTCAACTTCGATGATCCAATCAAAGAGAACCGAAGCCCATCAAGATCCAAGCCCAAGCCCGGCGCCGGCGCCGGCGACATCGACGCCGAGATCGCTGAGATCGAGGGCGAGATCAGTCGCCTCTCCAAGAAGCTGGAGGCTCTCAAGATCAAGAAAGCCCGGACCTTGGCCGCATCCAAGATCCCGACCCCGGGCCCCACCAAGCGCGGCGGCGGCCGCGTCATTCGGCCAAGTTCTTAAACCTCGAGACCCCTCCGCCGCCGCCGCGGCCCTTGGCCTCCTCCTCCAAAAAGACCACGACCCAAGAATCTGGCCGCCGGCGGGGCCTCAGCCTCGGCCCCATGGACATTTACCGCCATGCCACTCCCTTCCGCGCCCCACCTAAGCCCAGCTTCCAGACGCTCGGAGGAATCAAGGAGGAGGAAAAAGAAAAAGAAAAAGAAAAAGAAAAAGAAAAAGAAAAAGAGAAGAATTTGGCGTCGGCGCGGTGGAGGGGGATGAGCCTCGGCCCGTCGGAGATCCTCCGCCGGGACGGCAGCGGCCGGAGCCTGAGCATCAGCCCAAAGACCCGGAAACCGATGAATTCGAGGGTTTCCGAGCTGAGGAAGGGGATTTCTACGGTTTTGCCCAAGAAATCAGTGAAGATGGATGAAGGGTCAATCTCTGGAATCATCAAGCCCAAGACCCTGTTCGAAGAAAAGAAGAGGCCTTTGAAGAACGCCAAGGTGAGGATCGTGGCGAGCCGGTACGATGAGGCAGGGAACAAGAGGAGGAAGTGGTCGTTGCCCGAGGACAACGAGAAGAAGGTGGAGGAGAAGAGCGCAGCAGCAAACAGAAAGAAGAGGGCTTTGTCGCTTGGAGGTGCCAATGCAATTCGACTGAAGGAGGAGATGGACATGGAGAGGACTCCACCGCCGTCGATCACGAAAATTGCCGAGGGACTGCCGAAGATCAGGACGCTGAGAGGGGTGGTTGAGAGCCCGAGGGACTCCGGGTGCGCGAAGAGGGTGGCGGAGCTGGTTGGGAGAAAGTCGTGCTTCGCCGAGGACGACAAAGGGTCAAGGTCTTCTTCGTGCCAGAGCTTGAATTTTGATGAGGATGATGAAGATTGAATTGTGTCAGGTTTTTCAGTCCTCTCAGGCTTTGTGTTATTTCCCCGTTAGATTGATGCATAAAGAGAGGGAAAGATTTGAATGAAAAAAAACTAATAGTTGCTCGTGTAAGTATTTGGAAGTGTGATGGTACAAGTCTGTTCCTTGAAATTTTTGATGATGTCCAAGGTTTTCTCTTGTTCTTTTCATATGAGTGACTGATTTGATTCGGAGAATTTTGATGAATTATTTTCATTTTCTGCTTGCACTGTAGCACCTCGGCTAGGCTTATTGAGTGAGAACTGGTACATCACCGCTGTTCGTGAGAAACTGACAGATTGATCAGAAAGAAGAGGTGAGAAGGGAGAGGAGGAAGAAAGAAGAAAAAAGAGGGGGAGATGAGAGAGGAAGAGGAAAGAGAGTATCGACGTTGCTCTCTCTCACGGATGAAAACAGATGGATGGATAAACAAAATTTTTATAAGAATTACGGGAGAAAATCTCCAGTTGATAGGTTTTGATTATTTGTCGACCCAGCAAACCAACCCCACTGATATTGGGTCGGATCAAGTAGCCCAGCCCAATCCATCCAACAAACAACCAATTTATATTGTCTTCTCACAGAGAGAGAGAGAGGAGAGAATGCAGACTGTCACTCATCTTACACTTTGTCTTCTACAATTGAGATCCATAATGCATATCAACGACCAAATGAAACCGTGCAGACTTCTTCACTCATCCATCTTCACTCATCCATGCACAGGTACTACATTCTTCGTACTTGTCTTCTAAAGTTGATATCTTAATGTCCATCACGTGTTTGGTGTAATGCCCAGATAAAACTGCCATTGCTAACTTGCATTCTGTTCATACATATAATAATCTTCATTTTGGCTAAATACAATGAACCTGAGATACATGCTTTATTCGATGCTGATATAGTGTGCTGATTTTTCTCAGCTCTCTACTGCTTTTGTCTAGACTTTTTTATGAAAATGATGCGTTCTGGATTCGTACTCCATAGTTTGTGTTACTTCAGTCTTTGAGATCCCCCTTTAATTTATCTTCGTGTGTGCAGATAAACTCAAGGCCTGCAATTATTAGCCAGGGTAATCCCATTGGTGCAGTGCTTGAGAGTTTTTCTGATTGTTTCCTTTTCTGGTAGTATTCATTTTGTGCACACACAAAGGAGATGCATCAAACATATCATGGTGATCCACATTGACCAATTTCATCGCCATACACTCAACAAATAAACCGACACCTGACATTCTTCACCATACACTTGCTGAAGACACCAATGCGCTACACCTACCCTTCACACATATATGGGAAGATCATGCATCGTGGTCTGGCTTTGGCGATGTCAACAATGCCGTATACAATCTCAGCTTATCTTCCCCTAGAGACGAACACCTTGATAGTGGCCTCCTTGGCCTTATAAATGATAGAGATGTAAGCGTAAGCCGATGCCTGTACCTCCTCCATGCCAACTGTATTGCCACTGCTGCCCATGTCCGCCACCCGGGAGAATAATACCTCGCACTTCTCTTCACCTTGTCACTGACAAACGTGTATCTGAAGTGCTGAGTCACATACTTAATGTCAGCTGCCTCCAAACCGAAGGCTTCAGTGGTTTCAAGAGTTATGAGGGTTGAAGATGATGGAGGTAAGCGCTCAATGAATGGGCGACGAAGGCACCATGAGAGGAGCTCATCGCCACTGAAGTTTCCAGGGCCCAGCATGCAGCAGCTCTCAACACCATCACGGAGATGTTGACTGCTTTGGAGGTGGCCTCTTACTATAAAGAGCATCCTGTGGACTGGATCGCCTTCTCTCGCAATCTGCATGGCATCGTATATCAGATAAACCACCTCACCCGAAAGGAAAAAGTTCATTGCCGAGAACTTTGGATACATAATTTCAGTAATAATGTATAATACTTGCACGTAGCATTTCTGATACGAGAAATTAGGGACTTTATAATTTATAGATTGAATATATTCTACCACACAAAACTACAGGCATAAAAAATTGTTAGGCTGCAAGTTGATAAACATTATTAGCTAATCCGCTACCTGACAGCTTGAGCTTTTAGTGTAAAGCAGTTATCTAGCAGAACTATAGAATCATGTTTTGCATTCAACCTGGTTTCTGATGTTATTCTACCAGTCCTAATTAATAATGTCACTTTTTTAGGCATTCACATTTACGACACAGGTTGGTCATGGTTGGTCAGCTACTTTTAGTTTTAGCTTTTGCTGATTCTCTCAACAAAAGTCAGTGTCAATCAATTTATCCTTGTGTATCACATGTTGTGCGCCGGACAACAACCACAAAGAGGAAACCCTAGATTTCAGATGCAAAAGAACAATACTATCAACAGCAATTAGCACACAATCCCAGAGAAAGAGCACAAAACAAATTTAACGAGGTTCGGCCTTTTCGCCTACGTCCTCGGGGCAAGAAAGAGAGAGTTTCAATTGATTTTGGTGAATCAATACAATTTCTGCAGCACCTCTGATGATTAGAGATCTGCCTATTTTTCACACAGCCCTTAAACCTTAGAAATCCGCCCTTAAATACAAACAGATTTCTAATTCAGCAAACAGCCCGACCCGACCGGTCGGTCGACCGATCATATGCACCGGTCGACCATGCCGGTCGACCGTGCCTAACCGAGAGTTAGGCACTTTCAGTCGGTCGACCGGACGGTCGACCGCTCTCCTTCTGCGGTCGACCGGACCGGTCGACCGCTACTCCTTTGTGCATGTTGTGCACGTCGGTCGACCGGACCGGTCGACCGCTCTCCTGCTGTTGCTATGCTGACCTGCTGTTGCTGCTTCCTTTTGGCGAAGACCCTCGTCGACTTCCTCGACGACTTCCTCTCTCTTCCTACAATTCTCCACCTCGGTGAAGATTCCTCCAAATCTGAGCCGAACTGACCATCGACTCGAAAGTGGCTGCACCAGTGTGGTTGCCTACGTACCCTGCCCAAGGGATCAAGTCATCCGTAGTTCATCCAAATGAGTTTCAACAAGCTCAAGTTACATGAAGGACGTGGAGTAAAGCCTTGCATTGTGCAAACTTGACTCCTGACTCCATCTTAGTAAGCATGTCGGCGGGATTCTCCGATGTGTGAATCTTCAACAGCTCAATATCACCCTCATCTAGAATCTCCCGAACAAAATGGAACTTGACGTCAATGTGCTTCGTCCTTGCATGATAGACCTGGTTCTTGGCTAAGTAAATAGCACTCATACTGTCACAGTTGATCTTCAAAAGATCCTGATCCACTCCCAAGTCATTAAGCAAGCCTTGAAGCCAAATTACCTCCTTCATAGCCTCCGTCATGACCATATATTCGGCCTCTGTGGTAGACAATGCGACGGTAGACTGTAGTGTGGAGCGCCAACTCACCGGTGCTTGAGAGAATGTAAAAACATACCCCGTTGTAGACCGGCGCTTGTTAAGATCACCAGCATAGTCGGAATCAACATATCTGATACAATCTTGCTTCCCTATGGAGTCCTTCTCAAATATCAGACCTACATCAATGGTTCCTTTGATGTACCTCAAGATCCACTTCACTGCCTCCCAATGACCCTGTCCCGGATCATGCATATACCTACTGACCATAGAGACAGCTTGTGACAGATCTGGTCTCGTACACACCATAGCATACATAAGAGTACCGACTGCGCTAGCATATGGGACGTGAGTCATGTACTCACGTTCTTCAATACTCTTTGGAGACATCTTAGCAGATAACTTGAAATGAGGAGCCAGTGGCGTGCTTACAAACTTCGCATCCTTGCCGATGTTGAACCTCTGAAGTACCTTTTGTAAATACCCCTTCTGTGTCAAGCTCACCCTGCCAACCCTTTGGTCTCGTGTGATTTCCATGCCTAGCACCTTCCTAACTTCACCAAGGTCCTTCATCTCAAACTCTGAAGATAGGTCCCTCTTCAGTGCATCAATTGCAGATCTAGACCTTGAAGCAATAAGCATATCATCTACATACAGAAGTAAATAGATATACTCCCCTGTCGGTAGCTTGTTGTAGTACACACATGGGTTATAGTGGTTGCGTGTGTACATCTTCCCTCTGATGAAGCTGTCGAACCGCTTGTACCACTGTCTTGAAGACTGCTTTAGTCCATACAACGACTTCTTCAGCTTACACACCATTTGTTCCTTCCCTGCAGTCTTGAACCCTGTTGGCTGAGTCATTAGATCTCTTCATCTAGATCGCCGTGGAGAAAGGCGGTCTTTACATCGAGTTGATCAAGGTCCAACTCGTACTGTGCCACCAAAGTCAATAAAATACGAATTGACGAATGCTTTACAACAGGTGAAAATACCTCATTGTAGTCAATTCCTTCCCTCTGAGCATAGCCTTTTGCTACCAATCTGGCCTTGTAGCGCACCGAATATTCTTTGAGAGATCCCTGCTTCTTAGCATACACCCACTTACAGCCTATCGCCTTCTTCCCTTTGGGCAACCTAGTAAGTTCCCAAGTGTCGTTCTTGTAGAGAGACTTCATCTCCTCTTCCATGGCTTCTTTCCACATCTTCGACTCTGAACTGATTTCAGCTTCTCTGAAGGTGGACGGGATAGCCTCCTCAACGACCGGAAGTGCATACGTCACGACCATATCTGTAGTGAGCCAACATGATCTCCTAGTGTTTCTCCTTGGTCTTTCAACTGCGGTAGAGTCAGGAATATTACCCATGACTTGTTCTTGACCCTTTTCATCATCAGCATCTTCTTCAACTGCTTGATCATTACCCTGTGTCACCCTAGGTATGATCCTCATCTATGCTGAACTCTCTAGAGATGGTGGATTTGTATCATTCTCCACCTGCTGCGATACATCTTTGGTCTTACTAGTCTCCACCTGCTGAGAGACCTTAGGCTTCAACATAGAAGCCTCATCAAAAGTGACATCCCTGCTGAGAAGAAACTTCTTGTCCGTTGGATCCCAGATCTTGAACCCTTTGATTCCCTTCTTGAAACCGACGAACACACCCTTCTTTATTCTTGGGTCTAACTTATCATCTTTTGACATGATAATAGGCTGGACAACCAAACACCCTAAGCAAATCATAGTCAGCAGCTGTTTTTCCCGACCAAACTTCGAGCGGAGTTTTCCCCTCTATCGCAGACGAAGGCAACCTGTTTACAAGGTAGCATGCATATGCCAAAGCCTCAGCCCAGAAGTTCTTTGATAAACCGGCATTGGACAACATACACGGAACCTTCTCTAGCAAGGTCCTGTTCATCCTTTCTGCTACCCCATTCTGTTGCGGTGTCTCTCTCACTGTGAAGTGTCTCTCTATGCCCTCATCAAGACATAGCTGAAGGAAAGGATCGAACTTGTATTCTCCTCCATTATCTGAACGGAGGACCTTGATTTTTCTTCCCGTACTTCTCTCCAAGTTCTTCTTCCACTTCGCAAACAGTTCTAGGACTTCCCCTTTGTGTCTCATGGTATATACCCAGCAACGCCTAGAATAGTCATCAATAAACGACACAAAGTAATGGTTACCTCCAATTGATGCAATCATGGTAGGTCCCCAAACGTCAGTGTGAACATAGTCCAGAATCCCCTCGGTGCAATGTGTTGCTGTGCCGAATTTCACCTTGGTCTTCTTCTCGATGATATAGTGTTCACAGAATTTCATCTTGCAGGTTCCGGCACCCTTCAATAACCCTTTCCTTGTAAGAGTTTGCAACGACTTTTCTCCTGCATGTCCCAGCCTCATGTACCACAGCCTGGTTGAGTATTCATCTGAACTGGTAGAAGCCGCCACTTGTCCTGTAACAGTACTACCATTCAAGTAGTAAAGATTGTTCCTGCGATCGGCTTTCAATACCACCATCGAGCCTTTGGTCATCTTAAGGACTCCTTTCTTAATTGACACCACAAGGCCTAATGACTCCAAAGCTCCAACAGAAATTAGGTTTCTCTTCAATTGAGATACATACCTCACTTCCTTCAGTTTCCTTACCATCCCATCAAACATTTTTATTTGGATTGTACCTACACCCTCCATGATACATGGATGATCATCACCCATAACGACTGAACACCCCTCCAGCTTCTCAAAGCTAGAAAACTAATCCCGATTAGGACATACATGGTATGTAGCACCAGTATCCAAAATCCACTCATTATCTCCTGAGTATAGCCAACGATGGGAGTAGTGACTGAGAATGAGAACACCGACGAGTCTGAGTCTGATCCACCTGCCTGTGAGTTACTGCTCTGAGTACTAACTACCTTTGCAAGATTTGCCTCAGTCTTTGACTCCTTCTTCTTCTCTTTGAACTTTGGACAGTCCACTTTTCAGTACCCTAATTCTCTGCAGAAAGCACACTGGTTCTTCTTCAGATCTCTATAACCCGGCCTGGACTTCGATCTTCCTCTTTCATCTTTGCCCTTCCTATATGAACCCCTGCCTCTTACTGCTAGCGCCTCTGCTGATGAGCTTGACTGAGAAGACTGTCTTTCCTTTCTTCTCGTCTCATAATTTGTCAAAGCAGACGACACTTCATGATAGTCCAGAGTCTGTCTACCATTTATGAAAGTTAAGGTGAATGTCTCATACTCTTCCGCAGGGAGAGAGTTCAAGAGGATTACTGCCTTGTCTTCCTCATCTATCTTGACATCCACATTGACCAAATCCGTAAGAAGCTTCGTGTAGCGATTTATATGTTCATTCACGGAGCAGCCCTTCTTCATCTGAAACCCGTACAGCTTCAGCTGTAATCTCGATTAATACTCTTGATCAGATATTTCTTTTTAAGGATCTCCCACATCTGCCTCGCAGATGTCTCGTGTAATACAAGATATTTGATGTCTTATATTAGACACGATCTAATCAAACCACACGCAGACCTGTTCATCTTCTCCCACTCTTCTTCAGTGGTTGTGCTTTGTTTCCTCTCCAGAAGTAGAGTATTATCGAGGTTCGATGCATTTAGGGCATCCATTACCTCACACCTCCACATCCTAAAATTATTAGTGCCGTTAAACTTCACCACGTCAATTCTCGGATGAGGATTCATGGTCCTTACTGATGTACTTTCTTCTTCCATCTATCTAACTGGATCCTCTATGTATGTGGAAAACCAACTGGAGATAGATACACAACTTCGATAAAAATCAGATTTTTTTTACCTTCTCACGAAACCCTAGAATGAGTTTCTGACCAGATCTACTCCTCCAATGATTCCTTGAGCACTCCTTACGTTGTTCTGAGATCGACACACGATCCCACGAACAAGACAACCGCTGATCTGAGATCGACACACGATCTCCACCAAATCAGCACCTGATGCCCTCCGAATCGCCAGAAAATCCCACGTAAAACCTGGGAAGCTCTGATACCACTTGTTGTGCGCCAGACAACAACCACAAAGAGGAAACCCTAGATTTCAGATGTAAAAGAACAATACTATGCACAGCAATTAGCACACAATCTCAGAGAAAGAGCACAAAACAAATTTAACGAGGTTCGGCCTTTTCGCCTACGTCCTCGGGGCAAGAAAGAGAGAGTTTCAATTGATTTGATGAATCAATACAATTTCTGCAACACATCTGATGATTAGAGATCTGCCTATTTTTCACACAGCCCTTAAACCCTAAAAATCCGCCCTTAAATACAAACAGATTTCTAATTCAGCAAACAGCCCGACCCGACTGTCGGTCGACCGGTCGGTCGACCGACCATATACACCGGTCGACCGTGCCGGTCGACCGTGCTTAATCGAGAGTTAGGCACTTTCAGTCGGTCGACCGGACAGTCGACCGCTCTCCTTCTGCGGTCGACCGGACCGGTCGACCGTTACTCCTCTGTGCATGTTGTGCACGTCGGTCGACCGGATGCCCTCCGAATAGCCAGAAAATCCCACGAAGAACCTGAGAAACTCTGATACCACTTGTTGTGCGCCAGACAACAACCACAAAGAGGAAACCCTAGATTTCAGATGCAAAGAACAATACTATTCACAGCAATTAGCACACAATCCCAGAGAAAGAGCATAAAACAAATTTAACGAGGTTCAGCCTTTTCGCTTACGTCCTCGGGGTAAGAAAGAGAGAGTTTCAATTGATTTTGGTGAATCAATATAATTTCTGCAGCACCTCTGATGATTAGAGATCTGCTTATTTTTCACATAGCTCTTAAACCCTAGAAATCCGCCCTTAAATACAAACAGATTTCTAATTCAGTAAACAGCCCAACCCGACTGTCGGTCGACCGGTCGGTCGACCGACCATATGCACCGGTCAACCGTGCCGGTCGACCGTGCCTAACCGAGAGTTAGGCACTTTCAGTCGGTTGACCGCTCTCCTTCTGCAGTCGACCGGACCGGTCGACCGCTACTCCTCTGTGCATGTTGTGCACGTCGGTCGACTGGACCGGTCGACCGATCTGCTGCTACTGCGGACGGTCGACCGCTCTCCTGCTGCTGCTATGCTGACCTGCTGTTGCTGCTTCCTTTTGGCGAAGACCCTCGTCGACTTCCTCGACGACTTCCTCTCTCTTCCTACATCACAACTATAGAGAGACTAAATATTCAAGAATTCTTTGTGAAATACTTCTGCAGCTTACTGAAATTGGTTAGTGTTCTAATAATAGCTCACGAACTAAATGGTTGCTGAAGAGAAATTTGATTGACAACAATATTATATTTCTGAAGTTTTGAATAATTTAGAACAATAAGTAGCATGGAAATGGGAGAAGCTCACAATTTCTCCTTTGGTGAAGATAAGAGACTTCACCCTGTCACATATGTTCTCTAGGACTAGTTCATCCATGTGCTGAAAAAAAGGAACCTGTAGCAACAGAATTTTGTTGATCAATTTGTGGCCAAATATATTCATCTTGTAGCTAAAACTGTAATATAGCAGGAACTTCACTTGCAACAGTCTTGGAATGCAGTTGTAAAATAAGATTTATAAAGTTTTGGCCAGATAATCTGTACAAAACTTGATAACGTTACTTACTTGTCGAACAAGGTCAAGGCAGAGGTGGTATCTGATGTCCCTTCTGAGGCCCTCAGGGAGGTTCTGGATCATCTTGCACTCGTCAACACCCCTCATAGCAGCCCACCGCTGCCGCTCAAACTGTGTCACTCTGTGCCTGAATCCCTGTGGCAGGCGTCGACGCTTCATCCACCCTTCTGTACTCCTAATCTTGAGATGCATTGCCTGCTTCTTGGATGTTGTTGCGTGCAAGAACACCTGCATCCCAAATTTGAATTGATGTTTACATACTGAAGCATATTGCCATATTTTCGCAACGATATCATGCTTCAAAAGAGTTTGTATAATTCATATATAGCAATTCTTGGCATGTATGTGATACATTTGATAGTCTTTATCACTTTTATGTTTCTTACTTTATAGTATCTCCATATTCTCCTCCTTATTGCATTTTTCATAATATTCCCAAATAATTCATCCATATTTATTTAAATCTCTTGAGAAATTTGTTTTTGACAGAACCTAACAAAATAGATCTGTTACTATGCAGTGTGCAATTTTACAGTGGGTAATGAGACAAACAATTCTGTTAAACAAAGCTAAATCAAGCAAAGGGGTTGGATATTCACCTTGATATTTCCAATCAACATGGTAACTAAAAGTAGCCCACTCGTCACAATGATGATGTTGAAGACAATTTCAAGCCATTCTGTTGTGCTCTCAATGGTCCCAAATGTACTGAACAACAAACAAATCAGCAAGGAGAGGTAATTGTAGAATAATGGTTTAAAGTATTTACAATCTTGTTACATGTAAAATTGTTTCATTACTTTAGAATGTTACGAATGCATCTAAACATATAACAGCCAGTTTTCTGCAGTACTTTGATCTTGTTTTGACATTTTCATTAAGTCCTATAAAATTCAATTAAAAAAAAAATTTGTTGATTGCTTGTCTATGAGAAGAGTGTAATCTGTCTTAAAGCTACATATTGATGTAGAGGAAAATTGTTTCATTACTTTAGAACGTTACAAATGTATATAAACATATAACAGCCAGTTTCTGCACTACTTTGGTCTTGTTTGGCATTTTCATTAAGTCCTATAAAATTCAATAAAGAAAAAATAAAGATTCAGTGATTGTTTTCCTTTAAGAATCCAGTTCACATGTTTCCACAAATTTTGGGGGAAAATATTAATTTTGAAAAAAAAATATTATTTTCAAGGACATGTTTAAGGTTTTGTTTCACTGAGATAATCCAAGAATTTTGAAACTAATTACTGATACAACTTGAAGTAATGTGATAAACCAATATAATACCTAGAGATCAATCCAACACTTACCTTAGAGTCATGAGACCCCAAAATATGGGAAAGAGTATCTTCTCCAATCGGCTAGAGTTTGTAACAAGAGGGACCGTCCATTTGTAAGCTCCATATTGGTAATTATCACTGCTGTCAAGGCACATAGCCTTTGCATTCATGTTATTAGCCCAAGCTAGTCTCTTGCTGTCTTTCAATACTATGGTTGATCCATAGTATATGGGATCAACACTTGCAATTGTACTTCGGTTGCATCCATTTGTTGCTATGCACTGCTCTCTGAGGCACTTTGTGGCCCTTTGGAGCCCTAGCAAGTACCAACATGCGCCAGCAGCCTGCTGAGCCCTTTGGTTGTGAGTGATGTGTTGTAAATAGGGATCATATGTGAAAGTTTGAGCATCAAAACTTTTAAATTTCAACGTCTCTTTTAATTACAAAGAAGAACATATGCCATCATGTAGAGCATTATGTAAATTAGGCTTTCATTAGGAGGATTGCGCTGCATCCAATATTAACAAATAATGTGCGTAACCACTTACTATATTTTACTGGATTGGAGCCTTTGAGAGCTTAACCTTGGTCATTAAGATATCTTTGCTTGGTGCTATATATGTAAAGGTTCTGTCACATAACATTGTTGTATTTCATTGTGTGTGTGTGTGTGTGTGTGTGTGTGTGTGTGTGTGTGTGAAACATGTAACAAGCTAGAATAGTTTTGTGTTTAGAAGAGAGAAATTTAACAAGGACCTATTCAATAATTAGCAACAGGATGAGCAGGAAATATGAATTCCAAATAAAGTTTCTTAATTAAGAAAATCACCGCGAGAATAGTGTTTAAAAGGCCACAATTTAAATTCATCTTTTGTAATATAGTACCTTTTTACATGATAAGAAGAAATGTGACAATCTTAAGCAGTAACTCATTTTAAGTAAAATTCAGTCATGTATTCGAGACATAAGCTGATCTATCCACTTCTTTTGACCCTAGAATACAATAATTGATTTTAATTAGTCCCAATTTAAACAACATTTGTAGGGTGACATATACTCACATGAGACGCAACAAAGTATGCTATCAAGTTGAGAGCAATCCCCCACCAGATGGTCCCAAAGATGTAGCCTAAAAGGTCTTGCAGGCGTCGTAGGAAGCAGACTGAGTGGTAGATCTTTGGTAGGTATTGCAAGAGAAACATAACTAATAACACGGTGATCACTGTCATCGTCAATCCTTCATTTATCAGGACTGGAGCTACCACCCATAAAACAACCTGAAACATATCAATCCACTTAGTTCTAGCATCCAGCAAGACCAATTCTTATGGTAGCTGGCTACAGTATTTTATGTAAAATCTGAACCCATATTTTTTTTTAACAGCCTAATGACTTTCAGGGTATTATTAAATTTTCTTATGTTTACTATACATTTAAGTACACATTATAGACCTTGAAACATATGGGTACTATCGAATCATCATGACATGAATGAGCATCAAAAGACTCTGAAACTTCACCAGGCCATGGATAAGCCTCAACCCTTTTGTTGAACCAGCCTTTGTCATGAGTTTTCAACTTATCATGTATAATTAGGACATATTCACCATGTCACTTTCGTGCATGTACAATTGTCCTTTCCATGTGAAAATATATATGCTAGACAAAGGATGTTTTGGCTTATTAGGCTGTTCCTTGGTCCTTTTTTGCCCCCACTCTTTTTGGCTTCATTCTTTTTTTTTCTTTTTTTTTTTTTTTTTTTTTTTTTGAATCAGAATCTCATGATCTTTCTTCAAATATGGCATCTGGTCTCAAACAAGTGCTAGGTTACAAAGCCTCCTTGCATCATGTGAGCATAAAGAGATTTCCTTCAAACATCACAATTACTTGGATATACAACAGAACAAACATCACAAGAGAGTTGTTCCTATCTGAGATGTGGTTGATGTCACATGTCTTACTACCATTTTGTGTCAAAGAAACCAAATCACTCTTTCTTGCTCTTTGAGAAGTGTTGGGGCCAGTCTAAGTCTCACCCTTTCTTTTTTTCTTTTTTCTTTTTTGAATCAGTATCTCAGTGATCTCTCTTCAAAAATGGCATCTGGTCTCAAACAAGTGCTAGGTTACAAAGCCTTCTTGCATCATGTGAGCATATAGAGATTTCATTCAAACATCAGTTACTTGGATACAACAGAACAAACATCACAAGAGAGTTGTTCCTATCTGAGATGTGGTTGATGTCACATGTCTTACTACCATTTTGTGGCAAAGAAACCAAATCACTCTTTCTTGCTCTTTGAGAAGTGTTGGGGCCAGTCTAAGTCTCTAAGCCTATCCCATAGTTTCATTTTGAGATAGCACATCATTTTGAGATAGCACATCCCTACTCCAAAAATCAGTAGGTCATATCAGTTTCCCACAATAGAGATAAATCTTATACAGGGGTCATCATGTCTCATGCAAACTAAGGCCATTTTTTTGTGTGTGTGTGAGAGAGAGTGAGAGAGAGAGAGAGAGAGAGAGAGAGAGAGAGAGAGAGAGAGAGAGAGAGAGAGAGAGAGAGAGAGAGAGTATATATTTGAATGGTGATTTTTTGTTTCAAAATGTTGAATGTATGGTATTCTGATATACTTCCTATTTTGTTTATAAAAAGAACTGAAATCCTAATCCCCTTAAAACTTGCTGCTCAAATAGTATTATTAGCTAAATGCTTTGCCCAAAAGATTAAGCTATTTATTCCTTAGACAACAAAGTATCTGCAGGCCAACTTAACAAAATAATTCTTAATGATTGATAGAATAAACAGAACACACTGCAAGGGGAATTACTAGCTTATCAGAAGAATATAACCAATGAAAATGAGATAAGCTATATCCTCAATGTGCTCCCACCAACAACAAGAACTAAAACCAAACAAAGACTCACCTGAGGCACTGGAAGTATCACAAAGAGATCAAAAAACAATTCCTTTTTTGACATCCCCTTTCCTCTTCTTCTCTTCTCGAACTCCCCTTCTACCTGAGATTGGCTTTTCAAGCCATAGCACCCCATTCTCATCTTCACCAGCACATTCCCCAGTTGCACCACATCAGCGATGCACCGAAGCACTGTGACGGTGACTGCAAACCACCCATCGATGAACAGGCACTTGCACGTGCCACTGATGGAAAGCGCATAGAAGAACAAAGGATCTATGGCGAGCCCGGCAGCGTAGACCAAAAGGAAAGTCCTGTTCCATTCCTGAATCCAGTGGGACTGGCTGGGATCAGGAGGTTGGTTTGGTTGGCGAGCAATTTGTTTGCCATTGGTAGTTGAGGACATGGAGATGGATATGGAGATGATGGGCAGATATCTGTAATTGGAAGGAAATAAGATATATGTTGGTTGTACATTGCAATTCATATTTTTAAAGTCATCTTGAGCCAACTTTAATTACATAAAAGCCCTTGGGCTAAGTTTTAGCCGCGTGTTAACTTTCTTTTCAAATCTTTAAATTTATTTCTAATTTTTTTTATTTTTTATTACTTCCATATTATTTTTTGAGATAAAACCATGAGGCAAAAAAAACCCCGGCGTTTCATTAATAAGAAAATATCAAAACGACCCAAAGATTGAAGATTACAAAGATGTATAGACATACACAGTTGATCATCCAGGAGAAAAGAAAAGGAAAAAGGAAAAATCCAAAAGAGCCCCAACCAAGACCCAATCGCCTCGCCGACAACATCTCGAGCCCAAACTCCATCTTCGCTGATTATACTCTAACTGAATCCTACAATAGTCAAATTGACTAATGTCGACTACCTCACACCCGCTAGTTGGTAACTCAGAAGCCTTCCTCCCTCCATCGTGGTCCCGCTCCAGCAAAAAAATTGATGCTGGCGCTATCCCAGGTCAACACTCTCTCAACTTCCCCTATACCCACTGATCCGTGCCTGGCTCTGGGAGCTATCTCAGAAAGCTCATCTTCAGACTGAACGCTTTGGCCGTTTGACCGCTCCCTACACGAGCCGAGCTACCCGAGTCAACTGAGCTAATGGCACCATTAATTGTGTTCAGCTCACTGTGCTCAGGTGGGAAAAAATTGCTAATCACTAAATTTAATTCAGTTTGAAGAAAACCCTGAAGTCTCAGGACCATCATATTTTTCACCACATCCTCATTAAAAATTAGACCAACTCCTTTACCCGAAGTCTTCATATCGGACCCGCTCCGTTGGCTTGTTTCAAGAATATTTTCCATTTGATTTTAAAAACAACCTGCAACACATTAGTGGCCTACAACTGAAAATTTTCTTCATTAAATTTCTCCGACCAACATCAAGTCCATTTGTCCCTAGCCAAATCGGTCCAATTGGCTCATCTGAACAAACATTCCTATATCCAGTAGAAAGACCATAGTTGTCCCCGAATTCTGTATATCGTCGTTCGAGTCATTGTCATAAATTGAGGAATCGTCAATATAATTTAGAGAAGGCCCAATCCCCCCCCCAAATACCTGAATTTGACTGCAACTCTAGGGTCTTGATCTCACCCTCAAATTTAAGAGATTAGATGAAGGTCAAAAGACTCGTGAGCATTTGGCTCAATAGATATATATTCCAGAAGAGATATGTCCCTCAAAGACATCTTTTTCCCTAAGGGAATCCAGCCCATCAGGTGGTTCAAGCCTAGTTGTTCCATCAAGAGCGAACCGTGCAGAATCCGTTTTTCCCAGCCCCTCAAAAATCCCTTGAATTTCAGTTGAACCTGACCCATTCTCTATCCCAAACGCATCTGGGTCATGGGCCTCTGGTCCATATGCAACTGTGCCATCTAAAATCCCATTGACAGCAAGGCCCGCCAGCCCAACACCCACTGATGGGTCCCCACCATCCTAAAAAATGGTCAGATTTTGACCCGTTGCTCTTGGAGATCCAAACCCGCTCCCCCGTGAGACACCGCGTCCAGTTTCAAAATTGATGGTGCTCGATTTCTGCGCCCAATGATAACTGAGCCGCACGTTGTTGCTCCACCGTCCGCGGTAGGCGGCAACACTATCGCGTCACCTCCCCTGTACACGAGTCAGCTGAAAGCCTACCCAAAATAATTTTAAATTTGAATTTGACAGGTCGCCATTTCGAAAACCTCCCCTATCAGAGCATGTGGCCGGTGATGACTTAATCGACGAGCATACGCCCCTAAGTGGGATGGCCACCGTCTGCCCCATCACGCCTACACATACTGTTGTCACGGCGGAAGACCCACATCCCACCACCCCTACAATCTCATCCTTACTCTAGGAGGGACCCTAAAGCCGAGGAACTCCAACGTGTCCCTATCCCCGCTCTCATCCTCCTCCAGCTGATGAAGCTTCGCCGTCGGTCCGTCGGAGCACCCCCTTGCCCCAAGGCTGACGGATTCAGGGAACCCGGTATTCTTGACGAACCGGTTGAGACTTGGAGGTGATGAACCAGAAGCGGACCGAGCTGTCTTCGAAGTAACCCCCTCCTGCAGCTCTGTCGCGTCTCCCTCCCCTGTAGCAGAGTCAATTTCGAAGCATAGTTTGAGATAACCTCCCTCTATGATCTCTGAGATCATCGCCTTGGTGAGCTTGATACTCACCACCAACTCCTCACTCCGACTAACTGCGGCAACGGGCTGCATCAACTCCGTGGCCCCAACCTCCCTCTACACAAATTTCTTATCCCTCATTAAGACTCTGTACGGACAAGCTGCAGAAAGGTGACCCACCCTCCAGCACTCAAAACAGACGATGCCCCTTCAGACAAACGTCCTTCCAGTGGACTAGATCACCGCAATGGTGACATCTAGAGCCATGAGTCTGCCTACTACTCGTCGGCGTTCGTTCTCGCATCAAGGCGGACCGAAACCCTGCCTCAAAGAATTTTCCCTTATGAGTAGGCGGCGGAGGTAGCTTTAGCTTAGAAAGGATGTAAAATGGGGAGGTAGCACAAACTAATATTAGAGAAGGCTGCAAGATACATATGAGTGGCTAGCATAATGAAATGGTTAAATGTTGTACTTTGAATTTGAAGTGTCATCTATATCAATTATATAAATCCATAGAGTTATCTAGAATTCAATGGATTTTATTTATAGTTGGTATTGTTGTTGTTCTGATCATTATCATCATCACCATCATCTTTGTTATTATTTGAGTCTTATGGTCGAGGAAGTACATGATGAGGATCGCAAATAATGTAAATATAGAGAGACAGGTCTGCTTGGTTGTCTGAGTATAAATGCCGAGGATGTCATGGGCTTGTATCTTTCAAGTTCCATCTTTCTCTAATTGTTACATAAGCCCATGTATTATTTCTAATTTGTATGTATATATTGCTTTTATTACTTAATCTGGGTTTTTAAGTATATATTGTGATCAAAATAATGATGCAGAAGGGCATCAAGATGTGTCTTACTTGATTATATAGAGAAATGGCTGAGGATGTCATTTGAAGCATTATTTTCACTTCATAAAAGGTCTTTTCTTTTGTTTTGTTTGCACTATTTTATTTATTTATTTATGTTTCTATTTATCTATTTTTTGGCACTAAGACATCTTGCCTCTTTCATGATTCAACAGGAAAATTATATTATGGGGATCTCAAGATGGGCAAAAATGGATGTGTATCAGTGATCATCCCACATGGGTTCAGCAATATGTGTAGGCCAGTAGAGAAGCTGGCTGCAGGGTCACAAGTCACTGTAAGCCTTTGTCTCTTCTGCTGCTAGACAATTTGAACAATGTCTTATTGTCCCTTGTTTTGTGATTGAACAATAATGATAATAAAAAAAAAATGCAAATCCCTTTGTCAAATCTTATTGTTTGTTCTATTCATGACTCAACAAGTTTTGGGGAATGTTTTTCCCAATATAATTGAACCTGAGAGAAATGTATGTGAATAAAGATTGAAATTTAAAAGTGTTCATATGTGCCCTCTCCCTTCTGAATGAGGAAAGGATGGGAGTTGCTCCATCTTTCATTGAAAAGCTGTAAATTGTGCTTTGCATGAAGATTTTCTTTTAGATTGAACATAAAACCAAAAAAATGTACAGCTAATTCAATTATAATTTGGGAAGTTGAGAGAGAGATAGATGAGCAAATCGAATGGTAGGATCACGGCTCTATAAGAATATGATGGAGTCATGTTCGCTGCAGCTTCGTGTTTTTTGTTTGCATTGCATAATTGATGAGTGTCTTGTTCGTTGATAAAAAGCTGTTTGAGATTCTATATCTAGTGAAATTTTGTCACATTCCAAGATTTTGTTCCAGATAATATTTTGATCACAACACATTCTCAGCTTCTCAAATTGTTGTTAGTCGCTGCATCGTTCATGACCAGATATATTTATCGTTAATGTTTTAGAAAGGAAAACATGAAATAAAATTTCTAGTAAATAAAAGAATTTCTTTTGTTGGAAAAAATAAATGAAAATTCGTTTTGCTTTTAGTTTGTTGATAACTAAGTTCAGTCACTAAAGAAGGGACCTGAAACTGCAGCATGGCTTTTAGCTGAATTAGCTTTTGTTGTTGTTGATATATGATTAATCCTAGCTGAAATTTTAGCCAGAAATGAATCGTGTGCCGGCTAACTTGCTTGCTAGAAATCAGAAAGAAACACTTTTGAATTGATTTGGATTTTGTTTTTTCTTCTTAGGCTAGAATTAATTCTAGAATTATTCATGATTTCTCCCTTGAGAAAATGATTCTGAATTTTTTTTTTTTTGTTTCACTGTATGATTTTCCATATAATTTTCAACGGCACTTTCTCATGGGAAGCTACTAATTATGTTTTCCTTTATCTATTTGTTGTGCAGCCGACCACTGATGCTACTCTTTCATCACTATTTTCTGCTGAAATTCGACATTTGTCTCCTTTCAGGTGCGTGCGTGTTTCCTTTTTGGGGAGTGGATGGGTGGGTGGGTGCGTTTTGCTTCAGTGTTGGGTATGCCAGTGGATAAGCCCACAAGTGGATATGAAAAGTATTACTCGATGTATGTTTGTTCTTCTATCACCCACTCTATTGCCTCTTCAGCCATTTATAACATTATCGCGTTATCACATATCAAATGTCTCATGTGATGAAGGAAAATCAATCTGTTGCCCTTTTATACACGAGTTCTGAAGAAGAAGACATCCTCCACCAAGAAGTAGTTTCTCCATCTACCATATTGGTTGCTTGCCAATAAACTTTCATGTCTAAACATTATTGATAAGGAATTCTCTCCGATAAGTCACTCCAGAAAACTTTCATGTTTAAAACTTTCCATGTTGATAAAATTCTCTCTGACAAGTCAGTCCAGAAATTGTGAAAATATATTGAAATTTATTTCCTAGCTAAAGATGAATATGGAACATTTCCTGTATATTAAGGAATATTTCTAGTATATTCTTATAGGTTATTGTGGTGGTCAAAAAATTGACCCTTCTCTAGATGATGACGCATGTCCAAGCAAACCGAGCACCCCCTTCGAGACTTTTCCACATCATTCAATCCGTCCATCATCTTCCGCCACTGTAGATCCTTCTGAATCCTCCGTCCAGAAGATAGATCATCCCGGAAGATTCCGCCATTCGGACATCCTGAATCTCCCTTCATCCTGGAAACTTCGGAACCTCAATTCGAGCTCCAGCGACAGATCATTCCCAATCTCTGTCATCAGTTATGCAACTCGATCCTCTTTGACGTTCATAACATATAATGTCCCTTAGCACGGGCTGTAACGCCCCGATCTCACGGGTACGGGGACGTCACTGCGACGTACATACGCAGGTCAGAAATACCCTTACGTATATACGCTAAGCATCAGTACAAACAAGAATCAGAGTACGACAAAGCGTAGCGTCCTTTCATATGCCAACATAAGAAGTACAAGGTACAAGGTTATCACAGAATGTGACATATATTTACATATCGCATGCATCATATATCACAGCCAAACTCAAAAGTACGATTTACAAGATAATTACAAAGATGCTCACGAGCTGAAGAAAGGTCCCGCGAGCCAAAAGGAAAGTCTGGGATGACAGCAACCGAGACTAATCAGCCTGCTCGGAAAGGAAAGCCTGGTCCTCCACAGAAGGCTCCACCTCGATCCAAGGTTCGGAACCTGAACATACAAATTCAAGGGAGTCAGGACCTCCCAAACAAGTGATCAGGTAACAGCCGAGTGGCATAAGAGGAAAGAGCATGAGAGGTGGTGCAATATCATGAGTAATCAGCCAGCAAGTAAAAGAAGCGCAACATGTTAAAAATGAAAGGGCATTATATAAGCTTAAGCTACGGCCTCATGAGACTAGTACCTCGAGGGAATAATCCAAACAAGGAAACCCTCATCTATATACCTTTATCTCATGTTACCGTAATCCAAGCGTATACAACACCCACAATTAGCGTCTTATTATTGTTATTATTATTATTATTACTTACCTTACCCTGATATCTAGCTATGTGGACTAGCGTCCCAGCACACATAGATCCATATCCCAGTAAAGTAAGGTTGTTATTGGAAACTAGCGGGGGTATCAACGAACTATGTTTACAGTGGGTCCCGTGCATACCCGGGACCACGGCCCAGGATTGTTCCGTTGCTTGGTAGACGGAACCCGCCGCAAGGCAAACAGGAGGGTCTTATTGTATGCCCTTATCATGATGGTACCAGGAATGAGGGAGCCAGCACTCCCCTCGGTCGCCTGGAGGCCCACAGGTCAGACCGGAAATTTAGTTGCACAACATACCTAAAACCACTGTAAACACGAACACATATTGATAGCCGCATGTTTCCCCCGACCCAATGCAAGTTATTCCTTTTTATGATTTAATATATTTAATTATCAATTTACGGGAAAGCAAGTGCCTGGTAAGATCAGGAGTTAAAGAGTCATGAGTATTGTCATTTCAAGTCATCGCATATAATCCAGGATAGAAAGTACAAGATTCCCGTAAACGTGACAATCTAAAGTCAGGTATCAATATGATATTGCGGGGTAAGCATCCAGTAGTAGAATGATGCATGCATGTGTGCCAGGAAAATGATATAATAATAGTCAATCGTGACAAAGTAGGAAAATCTGAAGGAAGGCGAGAACACTCGCCTAAAACTTCAAGTAACACCGGGAAATCCCAAGTTCCAGAATTTAAGTAACCAACGCGATTATATATATTAAAAAGAGGAGGAGAAGGATGAATCAGTAAGGTGAGGATGAAGACGCGGGAAAAGTGAGCAGACGCGGGAAAGTGAGCAGACGCGGGAAAGTGAGCAGACGCGGGAAAGTGGGCAGACGCGGAAAAGTGAGCAGACGCGGGAAAGTGAGCAGACGCGGGAAAGTGGGCAGACGCGGGAAAGTGAGCAGACGCGGGAAAGTGAGCAGACGCGGAAAAGTGAGCAGACGCGGGAAAGTGGGCAGACGCGGGAAAGTGGGCAGACGCGGAAAAGTGAGCAGACGCGGGAAAGTGGGCAGACGCGGGAAAGTGAGCAGACGCGGGAAAGTGGGCAGACGCGGAAAAGTGATGCGTTTTCAGGAAAGTGGTGCGTTTTCAGGAAACTGGTGCGTTTTCTTAACAAATATGAAATAATATTCAAGTCTTGGCGAGTAGAATTACTCGCCTAAAATGCGTCCGACGCAGAGAAACGCGGTCCCAATCCAAAGGAGGGTACCGGTCCTCACAAGAGAAGGCAAAAGGTTGATGGTGCAAGTCCAACTCAATATGGCAAAACGAGATTTTGCAAATGGCGTTGCGGGGAATGAAGCTATAGTCCGCCGGAAAGAGGTTGACGAGGGGGTGAAGATGGTATGCTCGGTGGAGGCTACGGTGGTACGGGTGGTGGTGGAGATGGTGATGAAGTTTTATGGAGGTGATGGGTTCTTTGGGTGTCTCTTGGTGAAAGAAGTTGAAGAAGAAGGAGTTAGTGGTTGGAAAAGGGTGGAGAATATGGAGGAGAAGAAGATGGAGGAGCTAGTGGAAAAATGGTGAAGGTAAGGGGTTGTGATGGCCGGCCAAGGGCTTGGTGGAGATGGAGCTTGCTGTTGGAGCTTGCAGAAGGCAAAAAGGATGAAGGAAAATGAAAGAGAGAGAAGGGATGCATATATATAAAGGGAGGAAACATTATAATAATAACCCATCATCACTTCCCTCCAAAGAGTGTGGCGTTTGCAAGGTCCCAAGGCTGCGTTTAGGCCAAAATGGAGCCAAACGCGGGAGCTTCAAGGCTGCGTCCAGAGAAAAACGCAAGGAAGCTGCGTTTCAAAGGAAAAGGACAAAGCATGGGGGATTTGACTTGAGTTGAATTAGCCCATACGCATTTAATGCAGCATGGAGAGGGTGGCTGCATTAAATGATGAACCTGGCTGGCTAAGATCGTGTTTGAGGAAGAGAGAGAAAAATATGGAAAGATAGAGAAGTGGAAAACTTGGATAAGTTCTCGGTATCTGAGAAAATACCGAAAACTCCAGAAATGACTAAAAATTGAAGTATCTCGGAATGCTATCCAAAAATTCACAAAAATCATAAATATTATAAAATGACTTTTAATGAAATCGGTTTTCAGAAATTCTATCTCATTTTCAAATAAAAATCTTAGAATGTACTGGGCGCGGCGGTGTCTACACCGGGTAGGCTGAATTTTTGATAAAGTCTAAAAATTTCCAGAAAATGCCCGAAGGATGAAAACATAATTCTAAGATAAAATGTAAAAGCGGAATCTAGAAATTTGATTCCAATTGTAAATTAAAATTCCTGGAATCAACCAGTGATACTGGCCGACACCGGTTTTGAAGATTTACATTTTAATTCCGAAAAATTCCAGAAAATCATGAAAAATCTAGAATATTAGAAAATAATATTTGAAACTAAAATCAGTCAAATCTGAATACCAAACAGGTCAAATCATACAGTACTACTACATGAGTAAGGATAGTAGAAAATAAAATATAATAATAATAGAAGAAAATATGCTCAAAAATCAGGATACGTAACTGTGCACGTATTCTGGGAGTGGGGTGTTACAATCTATCCACCTTACAAAATTTTGTCCTCGAAATTTCAGGGAGGGGAAGATGACGGTAGAGAGAATAGGAAGAAGGGTTTTACCAACTAAGTTGTAAATAGATGGGGGTAACGCTCACGAATAACGTCCTCTCGTTCCCATGTAGCCTCTCCTGGTGCATGCCTATTCCAAGAAACTAATACCAATGGTATGGCCTTATTCTTCAGAGTCTTAACACTCTCGTCCAGGATGGCCATCGGCTGCTCTTCGTAAGACAAATCAGGCTGTAGTTCCAATTCAGAGTGATCCAGAATGTGACTCTCATCCTTGACATACCTCCTCAACTGTGATACGTGGAATACATTGTGTACTCCGTCCAAAGATGGCGGTAGTGCCAATCTGTAAGCCACATCTCCCACACGATCCAAAATTTCGAATGGGCCGATGTACCTCGGACTGAGCTTTCCACGTGTACCGAAACGGATTACCCCTTTGGTGGGTGATATCTTCAAAAACACATGGTCACCTGTTCTGAATTCCAATGGTCTCCTACTTGTGTCTGCCCAACTCTTTTGTCGGCTCTGTGCTGCCCGGAGGTGATCTCTGATAATTCGGACTTTATCCGTTGTCTGAACTAGTATATCTGGTCCCATAAGTCTCCTTTCGCCGACTTCGTCCCAACATATCGGCGACCTGCACTTTCTGCCATACAACGCCTCAAATGGTGCCATTCTGATACTAGCCTGATAGCTGTTATTATAAGAGAACTCCACCAAATGAATATGGTCCTCCCATGACCCTTTAAATTCTATCATGCAGGCTCGCAACATGTCTTCAAGAATTTGAATGGTCCGTTCCGATTGTCCGTCTGTCTGGGGTGATATGAAGTACTGAATTCCAGACGAGTTCCTAAACTTTCTTGGAGACTTTCCCAGAAATGTGATCGGAATCTTGTGTCCCTATCTGACACGATGCTAACTGGAACTCCATGTAGACGAACAATTTCTCTTATGTACTTGTCTGCCAGAACTTCTGTTGACTGACCTACTCTGAAAGGTAGAAAGTGAGCTGCTTTTGTGAGGCGGTCAACGATCACCCATACTGCATTATTACCCTTTGGACTTCGGGGTAGAGCTGTAACAAAATCCATGGTGATATGCTCCCATTTCCATTCTGGTATTGGCAACGGTTGTAGGAGTCCAGCTGTTCTCTGGTGTTCTGCCTTTATCTGCTGACAAACTAAGCACTTGGCCACATACTGGGCTATCTCCCTCTTCATGGCATTCCACCAAAACTTCTGCTTCAAGTCCTGATACATTTTAGTTCCTCCTGGATGTATAGAATAAGCTGAACTATGTGCCTCTGCCAAAATTTTCTGTCGAACTTCTCCTTGGGGAACACAAATTCGGTTACCAAAATATAGTGCATCGTCCGAGTGAATGCGGATATCCGTTCTCAATCCAGCCTCTAATTGAGCTCTGTACTTCTGTAATCTGGGGTCTTCCCTTTGAGCTTCTTTAATCTCATCCATCAGGGTTGACTGGATCTGAAAGGTCATCAACTGTCCTGTCTTATCGACTCCTTGTACTATCATCAGGTCCAGTTTCATGATGTCCCGAATTAACTCCTTCTGATGCGTAAGTTGTACTAGCATTTTATTTTCTGGCTTCCTGCTCAATGCATCTGGTACTGTGTTAACTTTGCCTGGATGATATTGTAGGTCGATATCATAATCTGCCATTAGTTCAAGCCACCGTCGCTGTCTCATGTTCAATTCTTTCTGTGTGAAGACATACTTTAGGCTTTTGTGATCCGTGTAGATTAGTACCTTGTCTCCCAGAAGATAATGTCTCCAGATCTTCAATGCGAATATCACTGCTGCCAATTCTAAGTCATGAGTTGGGTAATTCCGCTCATGTGGCTTCAGTTGCCTGGATGCATAAGCTATGACGTGACTATGCTGCATTAATACACATCCCAGGCCTTTCCCGGATGCGTCACTGTATATAACCATCCCTCCTCTTCCTGAGGGAGTCTTCAAAACTGGAGCTGTAATGTGTCTTTCCTTTAATTGCTCAAATGCTGCGGCACATTCCTCGGTCCATATATATTTTTCTCCTTTCCGGGTGAGCTTTGTTAACGGGGCTGCAATCTTAGAAAAATCTTGGACAAAGCGCCTGTAATATCCGGCTAATCCAATAAAACTCTTAATTTCTGTTACTGTCCTTGGAATTGGCCAGTCCTTTACTGCCTGAATTTTACTAGGGTCTACTGAAATTCCTTCTTCTGAAATTATGTGTCCAAGGAAGGCCACACTATTTAACCAGAAATCACATTTGCTTTGCTTAGCATGAAGTTGTTCCTGTTGGAGAGTCTGTAACACTATCCTCAAGTGGTCTGCATGCTCTCTGTCGTTCTTCGAATAGATCAAGATGTCATCTATGAAAACGACTACAAACTGATCCAAATATGATGAGAACACTCTGTTCATCAAATCCATGAAAATTGCAGGGGCATTGGTGACTCCGAAAGGCATAACTAGAAATTCATAATGGCCATAACGAGTCCTGAATGCTGTCTTTGGAATATCTTCTTTCTTTACCCTTAGCTGGTGATATCCTGATTGCAAATCCAACTTTGAAAATACTCGGGCCCCATGAAGCTGATCAAACAGATCATCAATTCTTGGTAAAGGGTACTTATTCTTGATGGTAACTTTGTTCAATTCTCTATAGTCTATACATAACCGTTTACCACCGTCCTTTTTGTTTGCCAAGAGTACTGGAGCTCCCCATGGTGAAGCACTTGGTCTAATTAATCCCTTATCCAAGTATTCTTGCAGCTGTTTCTTTAGAATCTCCAACTCAGTGGGTGCCATTCTGTATGGAGCTTTGGATATCGGAACTGTACCTGGAAGGGTATCGATAGAGAACTCAATTACCCTATCAGGTGGAAGTCCTGAGATCTCCTTAAATACTTCTGGAAACTCATTCCAAACTGGCACTCTCTTCTTCTGGATCTCACCAGCAGTCATCTGTGCTTTTCCTTTGGCAGGTTTGCGTTCTCCTTCAAATTGGAACTCAGGCTGAAGCGGTATTCTGAAAATAACTTTCTTGCTTCGGCAATCAATGACCGCATGGTATTTACTGAGCCAAGTCATGCCTAAGATTATGTCGTACCCTTTAGTATCTAGTACGAGCATATCTATGGCCAAGGTCCTGTTACAGAGTTCTACAGGGCAATCAATACAAACCTTAGTAGATACGACTACTCCATTCCCTGTACTAATCTCCCATTGGTGGTCTAAAGTTCGAACAGGTATATAATGCAAGGCAACAAAACGATCAGATATGTAACAATGAGATGCACCCGAATCAAAGAGGGCAAGAACGGGCTTCGAGTGTACCCTGATCTTACCTGTTACCACTTCTCCAGAAGTTTCGGCCTCTTCCGCTGTCAGGTTGTAAGCTCGTCCTCTTCCACGGCCTGCTGCAGCTCTAACTCCCCTCTGGACTGGGCGGATAACTTGCTGTGGGGGAGGGGGAAGGGCTCTCCTAACCATTGGCCCCTGGTTCCTCTGTCCATCTGGTCCTGGAAGCGCTGGCAGTGCTTGGTTGGCTATCCCCATTCTCTTGTGGGGGCAGACTTCTACTGAATGGTCATGGGAACCACATGCCAGGCATAACCCATTTGCCCTTCGGCAATTCTGTCGGGTGTGACCTGGTTTCTGGCAATAACTACAAAAGAAGAATGGTTGGGTTACTGGAAAGGGAGCTGGTCGGAATGGCCGTCTCATGGCTGGGACTCTCGCTGCTCTGTATGGACCTCCTCTTCCTGCTTGTGGGAATGGCCTCTTCATGGCCTGGTTCCTCATCATGTTAGTCTTCCCTTTCTCCAGTCCTCGCTCAACTTCCCGAGCTATGGTGAGGACTTGGGAATACGTTTTCAGCTGCTGGGGCATCAAGAGGATCTGAATGTCCATTCGCAAACCCTGTTGGAATCTACTCGCTCGCTTCTCTTCATCAGCTACCATATATGGAGCGAAGCGGCTCAGCCTCAAAAACTCAGCGGCATATTCGTCCACAGACCGTTCCACTGCTGAAGTCGGATGAACTGTTCTTCCATCTCTTCCTGAGCGGTGGCAGGGAAAATCTACTATAGAAGCTTTGGGAAAACTGATCCCACGAGACAGGTTTCTCCAATCTTGCTTCCTCAGCTAGCCACCAGGTCCTGGCTACATCCTTTAGTTGAATCTTAGCGACCTCCACTTGATTTTCCTTTGGAACCCGGGCTGCGTTCAACAGATCTGTGGTGTCAATCAGCCATTGCTCAGCCTCTAGTGGTCTCTCTTCTCCGGTGAATATCGCCGTTGCAATTGCCTAAAGTCTGATACATTCCCCGGCCTCTGTTCCTTAGGAGTTGCTAACTCTTGCCGAAGGAGTTCCGTCTGCTGTTGCTGATTTTCCATCATAGTCTGGATAACCCTCAGTATTTCAACATTCTCCCCCGTGGGTCCATTGGAGGCTTGCCCGGCATTGTTACGACTCGCCCTTCTATCCATACTTATGTTGGTAAAAAGGAGACTGGAAATTGGAAAGATGAAAGGATTTTAGGACACAAGGAAAGGAATCAAGAAGGACAAGATAACCTTGTACACTGTAGTTGGCAATGGCAAATTCCATTATTTGCTGCTTGATTGTACTATAGGTGTGAGAGCCTAGGCTCTGATACCAACCTGTAACGCCCCGATCCCACGGGTACGGGGACGTCACTGCGACGTACATACGCAGGTCAGAAATACCCTTACGTATATACGCTAAGCATCAGTACAAACAAGAATCAGAGTACGACAAAGCGTAGCGTCCTTTCATATGCCAACATAAGAAGTACAAGGTACAAGGTTATCACAGAATGTGACATATATTTACATATCGCATGCATCATATATCACAGCCAAACTCAAAAGTACGATTTACAAGATAATTACAAAGATGCTCACGAGCTGAAGAAAGGTCCCGCGAGCCAAAAGGAAAGTCTGGGATGACAGCAACCGAGACTAATCAGCCTGCTCGGAAAGGAAAGCCTGGTCCTCCACAGAAGGCTCCACCTCGATCCAAGGTTCGGAACCTGAACATACAAATTCAAGGGAGTCAGGACCTCCCAAACAAGTGATCAGGTAACAGCCGAGTGGCATAAGAGGAAAGAGCATGAGAGGTGGTGCAATATCATGAGTAATCAGCCAGCAAGTAAAAGAAGCGCAACATGTTAAAAATGAAAGGGCATTATATAAGCTTAAGCTACGGCCTCATGAGACTAGTACCTCGAGGGAATAATCCAAACAAGGAAACCCTCATCTATATACCTTTATCTCATGTTACCGTAATCCAAGCGTATACAATACCCACAATTAGCGTCTTATTATTGTTATTATTATTATTATTACTTACCTTACCCTGATATCTAGCTATGTGGACTAGCGTCCCAGCACACATAGATCCATATCCCAGTAAAGTAAGGTTGTTATTGGAAACTAGCGGGGGTATCAACGAACTATGTTTACAGTGGGTCCCGTGCATACCCGGGACCACGGCCCAGGATTGTTCCGTTGCTTGGTAGACGGAACCCGCCGCAAGGCAAACAGGAGGGTCTTATTGTATGCCCTTATCATGATGGTACCAGGAATGAGGGAGCCAGCACTCCCCTCGGTCGCCTGGAGGCCCACAGGTCAGACCGGAAATTTAGTTGCACAACATACCTAAAACCACTGTAAACACGAACACATATTGATAGCCGCATGTTTCCCCCGACCCAATGCAAGTTATTCCTTTTTATGATTTAATATATTTAATTATCAATTTACGGGAAAGCAAGTGCCTGGTAAGATCAGGAGTTAAAGAGTCATGAGTATTGTCATTTCAAGTCATCGCATATAATCCAGGATAGAAAGTACAAGATTCCCGTAAACGTGACAATCTAAAGTCAGGTATCAATATGATATTGCGGGGTAAGCATCCAGTAGTAGAATGATGCATGCATGTGTGCCAGGAAAATGATATAATAATAGTCAATCGTGACAAAGTAGGAAAATCTGAAGGAAGGCGAGAACACTCGCCTAAAACTTCAAGTAACACCGGGAAATCCCAAGTTCCAGAATTTAAGTAACCAACGCGATTATATATATTAAAAAGAGGAGGAGAAGGATGAATCAGTAAGGTGAGGATGAAGACGCGGGGTTACAGACGCGGGAAAGTGGGCAGACGCGGGAAAGTGAGCAGACGCGGGAAAGTGAGCAGACGCGGGAAAGTGAGCAGACGCGGAAAAGTGGGCAGACGCGGGAAAGTGGGCAGACGCGGGAAAGTGAGCAGACGCGGGAAAGTGGGCAGACGCGGGAAAGTGGGCAGACGCGGAAAAGTGAGCAGACGCGGGAAAGTGAGCAGACGCGGGAAAGTGGGCAGACGCGGGAAAGTGGGCAGACGCGGGAAAGTGAGCAGACGCGGGAAAGTGGGCAGACGCGGAAAGTGAGCAGACGCGGGAAAGTGAGCAGACGCGGGAAAGTGGGCAGACGCGGGAAAGTGAGCAGACGCGGGAAAGTGATGCGTTTTCAGGAAAGTGGTGCGTTTTCAGGAAACTGGTGCGTTTTCTTAACAAATATGAAATAATATCCAAGTCTTGGCGAGTAGAATTACTCGCCTAAAATGCGTCCGACGCAGAGAAACGCGGTCCCAATCCAAAGGAGGGTACCGGTCCTCACAAGAGAAGGCAAAAGGTTGATGGTGCAAGTCCAACTCAATATGGCAAAACGAGATTTTGCAAATGGCGTTGCGGGGAATGAAGCTATAGTCCGCCGGAAAGAGGTTGACGAGGGGGTGAAGATGGTATGCTCGGTGGAGGCTACGGTGGTACGGGTGGTGGTGGAGATGGTGATGAAGTTTTATGGAGGTGATGGGTTCTTTGGGTGTCTCTTGGTGAAAGAAGTTGAAGAAGAAGGAGTTAGTGGTTGGAAAAGGGTGGAGAATATGGAGGAGAAGAAGATGGAGGAGCTAGTGGAAAAATGGTGAAGGTAAGGGGTTGTGATGGCCGGCCAAGGGCTTGGTGGAGATGGAGCTTGCTGTTGGAGCTTGCAGGAGGCAAAAAGGATGAAGGAAAATGAAAGAGAGAGAAGGGGATGCATATATATAAAGGGAGGAAACATTATAATAATAACCCATCATCACTTCCCTCCAAAGAGTGTGGCGTTTGCAAGGTCCCAAGGCTGCGTTTAGGCCAAAATGGAGCCAAACGCGGGAGCTTCAAGGCTGCGTCCAGAGAAAAACGCAAGGAAGCTGCGTTTCAAAGGAAAAGGACAAAGCATGGGGGATTTGACTTGAGTTGAATTAGCCCATACGCATTTAATGCAGCATGGAGAGGGTGGCTGCATTAAATGATGAACCTGGCTGGCTAAGATCGTGTTTGAGGAAGAGAGAGAAAAATATGGAAAGATAGAGAAGTGGAAAACTTGGATAAGTTCTCGGTATCTAGGAAAATACCGAAAACTCCAGAAATGACTAAAATTGAAGTATCTCGGAATGCTATCCAAAAATTCACAAAAATCATAAATATTATAAAATGACTTTTAATGAAATCGGTTTTCAGAAATTCTATCTCATTTTCAAAATAAAAATCTTAGAATGTACTGGGCGCGGCGGTGTCTACACCGGGTAGGCTGAATTTTTGATAAAGTCTAAAAATTTCCAGAAAATGCCCGAAGGATGAAAACATAATTCTAAGATAAAATGTAAAAGCGGAATCTAGAAATTTGATTCCAATTGTAAATTAAAATTCCTGGAATCAACCAGTGATACTGGCCGACACCGGTTTTGAAGATTTACATTTTAATTCCGAAAAATTCCAGAAAATCATGAAAAATCTAGAATATTAGAAAATAATATTTGAAACTAAAATCAGTCAAATCTGAATACCAAACAGGTCAAATCATACAGTACTACTACATGAGTAAGGATAGTAGAAAATAAAATATAATAATAATAGAAGAAAATATGCTCAAAAATCAGGATACGTAACTGTGCACGTATTCTGGGAGTGGGGTGTTACACGGGCAGTTATGGATAGTGGGGGATTCCTTGATATGCAATTCTAACAAATCAACTCCACAGATCGCTACAGTTACAACGTGCGAAACGGGCTGGTCTCACCCATTCCATTTGCATTCAGTCCAACAGCTCAGAGGAAAATAAATAGAGCTCTTCTCCCAACAAGGAGAGGGCCGAATCCTAGAAATTTAAACTATGTACAATCCTTCTAAATCAATGTACTTCCTATAATCAGAAAATTATATTGAAGCTCTCCCTCCCTCCCATGGTTTTTTTCCCAATTAAGGGTTTTCACGTAAAAACCATGTCTCTCTTTTTGTGTGTGTTGTGTTTTACTTACACTCATTTCACCCCCATTTTTCACTCTCGCTTGTGGTAATGATTGGCCATCTTATCGCTCGTGGCAGAAAATCTCCACCACAAACTGGTGCTTTGATTGAGATTTGATCCCTACACTCAAGATCTCTTCCCTAAAAACCAAAAACCTTTCCCAAAAAGCGTCTCCTATAATGTCGATGGCCCCAAGAAAGCAAATTGTCACCTTCAACGGCGCCACGCCAAAGGGCAAGGGCATCAGCACCGTTGGGGACACGGCCCCCCCACCAACCACCGATCAACCGCATACCACCGATGACACCAGCTCCTCCTCGCCTCAGGGGGCAACCGCTAGTGTCTACCTACTGCAGTAGCATGAAAACCAGCTCCTTTAGATGTTCGTCGACATAAAAGGGCAAATGAAGGAACAAGCCCAATTTGATCACGATCGGGAGAAGGCGGCTCTCGACAGCGAGAATGTCATCCGTGAACAGGATGAAAATACACCTAGAGGGGGTGAATAGGTGTAAGGCTAATCTAATGATGAATAATGCGGAATTAAAAATTTAATGCAACACACTTAGTGTAACCAACGAGTGTAGCCGAATTCCCGGTGAAGGGCTCTGAACTAACTCCTCTGAATTCCTCTAAATAAGAGTTGAGGTGCTATGTAAAGCTCTCTTGGTTAAACACAAGTATGGGCACACACAAACAACACAAGCATGTATATGATATGGCAATATGAATCAATACACAATGTTAGAGAAAGTGGATCAATCGCAAACACCAAGATATATTTCGAGATTCGAACACACAGCTCTACGTCCCCGCCTTCACACAGAAGGATTTCCATTAACTCGTCCACACAGGACTTCCCACATAGGGAACCTCCACTAAGGATTTGGGTAAAAACAATCGGGAGTACACAACTCCTCTTTCCAACAAATATAACCTCTACACTTAGAGGCAAGGCACAAAACAAATCACATCTACACTTAGAGGGATAGGCACTTAGCCACACAAACAACAATCACCTCACACTTAAGGATTGCAACACAATCTCCACCTCACTAGAGGGAGCCAAACACCACTTCCACTATCACCTCACACTTGAGGGATAACAACTCAATCACCTCTCACTAGAGGGATTTCACAATCAACGGAAGGTATACAACTTGGTGGTCTAACAATCACAAACCAATTTTCTCACTAAACAAAGATCCTATTAATAGAATAGAATGATAAGCTCAAGTGTGAGAAATCAAGGTGTTTGGAAATCAAAACACAAAGAAAAATACTTGAGAAATCAATTAGAATTTGATAGAAATGAAGAACAAAACAAAGCTCTCAAATCTCTATTTTTCTTTGATTTTTTCAACCCTTGAAAACAAATAAAGATGAATCGTTGTGGCTTAAAAACTCTTTTGAAAACTTGTATTAAAACACTTGAGAAGATGAAAATTTTGCTCTTGAAAATTCTTGTTGAAAAACCAACTCGAATGGGATATAAATAGCCTATTTGGAAATCATCCGTTGGCAGCTGAAAAGGGCCAGTTTGCCCTTCCGGTCGACCGACCAATGGTCAAAATTTGACCGTTGAGCCCAGCGGTCGACTGCCCGGTCGAACGTGCCCAGAATCAGAGAGCAACAGCTCTCTGGTCAGTCGACCGCCCGGTCGACCGAGGCTGGAAACAGAGAGCAGACTCTCTGTCCGGTCGACCGCCTGGTCGACTGGAGGCTTTTCCAGTTGTGCTTACATAGCTGAACTCAAATTATTGCTAAAAGGCTTGACTAAGAGTAGTGTTTCTTGCTAGAGAAAATAAACTCTTCTGTTACATTCTGGCTAGAAAATTTGCCAGTTGAAGCTTGGAAGACCTGTTTTTTGGGGATGCACAAAAGGAGCTGCTGGAAAGAAGGCTGCTAGAAGAGATTGTGCTGCTGATGGTGGCAAAGTGGTTGATGCTACTGCTGGAGCTGGACCTGCAACTTCCTGGCTTGTTGATGGCATGAGGAACGGAGCTGATGATAATGCTGGAAATGTAGTGTTGTCTGTAACCCCACTTGAGAGCTCAGACTTTTGATGGAGTTGATGTTATTATCATTGATGTGGGGTTCCATCTCTTTTGTTAGTTTTTGTGACGTATTATGAGAGAGAGAGAGAGATGAATGTTGTAATATGCTGATTTTTTTTTTCTCCTTTTTTAGAAAAAAAGGGTGAGCCAATAAGGCCCCCGTACTTCATTAAAAAGTAATTAATGAAAACAATTTCAAGTAAGTATAATAATTTAAAGTCTTTCAGAATTATAGAAATTGTACACATCCAGTGTCCTGGGATAGCTAAAGGAATCAAAGTACAAAGAAAAGAAAAATCATACTTCACTCCTCCTCTAACAAAGCGGCTGCTATACTCTGACCCTCCCGTTGACGTCACCCGTCGTTCTATCGTACTCCTCGCTGCGCACTTTGACATCCTTGCTCCATCTAAACGAGCACCGCAGAACATCCCACCACTACATCTTCTCTTTCCTCGCATTATCCCACCACAGATTCGACCAAAAAGCCTCGTCGACCCCTCTCGTCGATCAGAAGCGATCTAAACTCTTCCCGCCTGTCCGCATCTAGGGTTCTCCACTCCTTTTTCTTTTTTTTGGAGAATGTAAATTTTATTTATCAAAAACCATAATACAGATATAAATCCAACTGGCTATACATCTATACTCGTTACATGCACTAAGTCGACTAGTTCAGGAGCCTAGTCGACTATATTGCTGCCAGTCGACTAGTCACAAGATCAAGTCGACTTATAATATACTCCAGAAGTATCCGTCCTCTCTGTTGCCACAGGAGTCGACTAATACAAAAAGGATTAGTCGACCGTACGTGCACCAAGTCGACTAGTTAAGAATGATACTGTCAACTCTTTCAACTCTTTCAGAAGAGGCTTAGATGAAGGCACAGCTCCCTTGAGCAACCTTCAAAAAGACGCTCATCTGCCCCAACTCTAGCAGTTGAGTTCCCATCCTCTTCAGGCCAGCAACAGGTGGGCCACACCTTACTGATAAAATCTCATCGTCATTTTGGCCCAAACAATTTCCATTAGCTTCTGGGGCAACCCCAACCACCAATAGCGAGCTTTGTTCAGAATGATACTGTCCCCCACTCAAATCCATGTGTGAAACCGGCCCCTCAGGCCCATGAGATGGCCCCAGAGCCACGGCCCATATCAAGCAACTTTGCCAAGAGAACCTGGCCCAAGCAAAGGCCCAGGCCCTGGACAGAGAAGCCCCAACAACAGGCCCATCAGGTCTGCTTCCCTGTGTGATAAATGAATTCGGGTCTGAGAAAATGCAAGACCCAAGACCCAAGACCCGAATCAACAACCGCCGGCTCGTCTGAATTAGAATTCAAATTCAAAAGTTCTCCAACCCCACGCCCTCGAGCTTGTTACTCTGATACTTTGTCCTACTTAACTCTTGCTTACATGAATGAATGAATGAAAATGGCTAACTCCACCCTTTATGTCACAAAAAAAAAAAAAAGTTTCTTCTTACCTGTAAACTTTTGTTTATGCGAAGCGAAAAATTAAACTTCGCATAAATTAAATAGCACAGTGAATTTTCATTGCAGATCTATGTCAAGAGAAATGGAACAAGAGATAACAGGCTGACACTCTAAATTTTGCCCATTAACAAACTAGTTAATACTTGTAAATTTTGCTCCTCTGCAAAAATAACCAAATAAACTACCAAATTTATCGAAAATTTGCACGATCTGCATTGTGTATAATAGATACGAGTGTAGCTTAATGCTAAATGTTGGATTTGGTGGCTTACAGGGGCTTATTAACAAAATTTTAACGCAGATAATCAAATCAGGGCTCATTTATAGACGAATTTATTAATAAATTCAGACTCAATTGTGAAATATGGGTGGAACTGAAAAATATAACTCCATAGGGTTTTATTTGCAAGTTAAAATAAATTGGTGAAGAAAAAAAACTAATGCGGTGAGCGTGGATCGAACACGCGACCTTCAGATCTTCAGTCTGACGCTCTCCCAACTGAGCTATCCCCGCTGATGTCAGAGTCAGCAAATTAGAAAATAAAAAATGGTATCTTATTTAGCTATTAATGAGATAACTATAACCACCAGTTTGTGAGCTAATAATGTAGCTCAAAACAAACTTAACAATTAACATCTAATTCACTAATGTGATTGTCCATCCCAATTCTCCAATAAAGCTGTGATAATCCTTAATTCAACTATTTCAGCCCCTAAAACTCTCTCTCAAAATCATTTTCAGGAACACTGAAGCATGTAATGCTTTTATTAAAGTTGATGAGCTTTGGAAGTCTTGTGCATCCAACCACCACAATTTCGCCCTCACTTTAAATATGATCACTGCTAAAATGAAAATTCCACCTCCATCTCTACTGTTGGAGAGACAGGAAGCAGGATGGAGCCATGAGTTCTACGTGCAAGCTAGAATGACATGAACAAAGAACAAGGCAAAGACAAATGAATCTTCAGATAAATTTTCGCCGAGTAAATTTACAACAGATATTTCACAATTAGTACAAGAAAGTAGCAGCAACCATCTCTGAAATCTCCATATACAATGTTTGAAGCTCATCAGCGAAACATCCTTGTAGTGCGACTTGTGAGAGTTATCTCGAGGACTTGGCAGCTATCATCTCTTGCGGACAGCCCCGTAGTTCCTTGTTACCTGAAAATTTTTAAAGCGGGTCAGAAACGTGCAACGAGTTGCAAAACAGTTTTCAAGCCATGAGATAATTGCCATTCAAATTTTGATTGAGCAAATTTGCGACACCAACAGTATCTATATCTGAACATAAATATTTTTTTTTTTCAAGTAAATTTTTTGAGATAACAGGAACTACCTCGACAGGTGTTCAAGATTAACAAAATACCCAATGAGGATTGAATTGGATTATGAATTTTATGTTTTTTCATTGCTTATACTCGTTTAAATGGTCATCTTCAGGGAATTTCAACTGAAAGCGGGTCTGATCAAGAGCTGGAGCGTTTACCACCTGCTGTCAACCTAACAGCCTGATGGTCATCTACAGAAAAATTATCAAACCTAGAAGGCGATTTAGTGGTCCTACATTAAGCTTGGTTAAAGAAATTTAAGCCCGTTAAACAGGAAGCAATGCTCTGAACTCCAGTTAAGACAGAATCTGAGAGAAGTAGAAAATTGCAAGGCTAAAGGAATTCAACATAATCATAAGCATGGTTTCAAATATCATCTGATTCCAATATATATCGATAATATCATATCAACTTCTAAGGTACCAGATATGATATCAACCCTATAATACCAGCCGATATCGAGATTTTAAACAATGATCAACCAATATTCACAGTCGATATTGACATCCGATATTAATGATATTGATACAAAAATCATTGGCAGATATTAATACAGAGATTTTAAATCATGATCACAAGAGCCAAATATAGGAACAATGATGAATATGAGGCACACGGGTCTTCAAAGCATGTGTGAGAAAAAAGAATCTAAATATTTATGGAAGGATGCACTGAACAAAGAATGTGATTAAGAATTTGATGTGAGTGCCGCGTTTCACAATGGTAAAGCCTCTCATTATCACACACAAGGAAAAACCAAAAGGGAAAGAAAAAGAAAAAGAAACTTCCAGAAACAAGCAGAACAGATTTTATAATGTCAGAAGTTAAGAATGAACCAAGTGTCAGATATTTGCAATCACTGGGAAAAAGTAGCATCCAAAAGAGAACATTCCATCCAAAAGAGAACATCCTACTTTCAGTTAGAGCTGTAGTTTGGGAAAGATAGACCAAGATACACACTCAACCCTTAGATATAGAAAGCACCTAAGAACTGGATCCGTAAGTTGGGTGGTGTTCCAAATCAGAGTTGTAAATTACAGTTAAAATCAGATATGGACATGACGAATAGAGGCCAATAGATCCAAAAGCCGATTCTATCTTCCAAAACAAGTTTAAAAGAGCAGATCTAGCCCATAATGGGTATGCTTGTCCGTCCAAACTCAACTGGAGAAGGGACAAAACCTCATTCAACCAAAAATATAGAACAGAAGTGGCCTAAAACTAGACAAAATAACAATGAGAGTTGGAATAGGGTCAGGCTAAACAAGGTTTGACCTAATTCATTTGCACCTGTAGTCCCAGTAGAAAATTATTAACACAATTGAATGTAGAAATACTGAATATAGAAAGGCCAAAAGTCTTGCGTGCTTTATGGAGTTGGTGGCCATGTTACAGACTTCAGTAGACTTTGGTCCCTGATAAGGATTAGTTGGTTTTTGTTTGTTTTTTAGTTGTGTTGTTGATTTCATGAAGTTTTGTTTGTTTTTTATTTGTGTTGTTGATTTCATGAAGTGGAGATATAATGGTGTTTAACTGTGCAAGTCTTTCTTTCTGGTCCATATCTTAGTGAGAAAGCCTTTTAAAGGTTGAGTGCACAGCCTAGCTATAACATGACTTAACTAGAAAAAGATGAAAGAAAGAGAAATAAAGATGGTTGTTTATAGCACATTACCCGAGTTTGAGCTTTCTTTAATCTGTTTGCATTGTCATCATCGTCGTCGTCATCCTCATTGTCCTTGTTCATGAACATACTATGGATGGAAGATATGTCTGTTTTTTTCCCTCTCTTTGTGGTAGATGTACCTCTACCCCTTCCTCTAGGAGCTGCTCTTTTTCGCCCCTTCCCTTGAAAAGTTTCCTCAGGTTCCTTCAACAAAAAGATGAAATATAACACAAGGAATTGAAAAAATATAAAATAAAACAAAACTTGCAATGACAAAAAAGATTGGCTTCTAGTGAACACAGCTTAAATTATGTGAAGCAGTGAAATGGAATAGAACGTACAGAACTCTCAGCAACTTCATTTACTTCATATTTCTCTGTTTCTTCGCTTGAAGGAGATTCTACCTCTTCTTCCGCAATGCTTCTAACTGCAGCTGATGCAGAGGCAGAAGCTGACCTGCAACATGATGTGCCAAGAAATCACAGTGAGATGTTCCAAGTCTACTATCCTCATAAAATATACTAACAATACAACATCCATTGAGTAGTTTCAACTTTCGAGTATCTTGCTATCAGACCAGGTATTAAGAAAGTGTTAAAGACCTGATATAACCAGTAGAAAACAAACACATCCGTATGCTAGAACTGGACACCATAGCTTATGTATTTTGTTTGAATATAGCTAGATTCAAAAATTGATAACCTGATAATATTATAAATCTCACAAGGACTTGCACAGGTTTAACATATCTAGATCCAGCCTTCCTTCAAAGTTCAAACTAATTAAGCAAAAGAGAAACTGACACAACAGCCCAACTCACTTGGTATTGATGGATTCAGAGCTTACATTTTCCAATTATCAACATCCGTAAAATAAATATAAAGTAAAAGCAACACAGGCAATTACCTCTCAGATTGACGAACTCTGAGAGCTGCATCAAGAGTCGTTTGCTTTAAACCACTAGAGCCTCTTCCCCGGCCTCTCTTAGAAGCTCCACTCCTACCAAGGTCAGAGATATCTTGTGAGGCCCTAGATACTCCAGATCCTTTTCTTCCTCGGCCAGCAGGTTTTGAAGTCGAGAGCATCTGCCTGGTATCTTCATCGTCACTAAAGGAATTTGTACTGCTAGGACCTTGTGTACCTTTGCCTCTAAAGCCCTATTAAAAGTAACAATCAATTATCAAAATGCAAACATACAATGTATGTCATACATGAAGAGCTTTCGTGCAATAATATAGGGGACATGCCAAAAGAATTGGTAAAAGTTTTAAACAAAATCTGTGTTCGAATAGTAAATATGTAATATCAGTATGCTTTATTTGATCCAAAAGGAGGCATGATAAATAACAGTTATTCATTACATGAATACTTATAAAATATTACCTCAACAGTTTGTGAATTATTGGTCAATGGTTCATGAATGACCCTATAGACTTTGTGATTCATATTAGTTGCGCATAAATTGATTAATGAAAAACAAAACAAGAAGGAAAACTGTTGAGTTTTATTTGAGAAATTTCTAGTTACTTGGGCTATATTGTGATCATGCATGCAATTATGTTAAAAATGGGAGAGTGAATGCCACTAACCAGTAGGTCTGGTGAGTTGGATGCAGCTCTCAAGGTTTCTTTAGGACGTAATGTCCTTTCCTTTACACGTTCCTGCAGCAGAGGAGGGACAAAAGTTTCACTCCATTCATCATTAGACACGAGTCAATAGCATTAGCTCATACCTGCATGCATTCGCCGACTTTGAGTATTAGCTCTTCCTCTTCAATCTTTAAACTATCTGCTTCTTTGTTTAACTTATTCTGTGGGTTACACATTGATGATCAGAAATAAAAGTCAATGTGGAAAATGCATAATTGCATGTCTTATCAATGGTTTTGAAGTTGCTGAAAGTTTGAAGTTCATTTACTCGTGTCTCCTCAAGATTGTACTGTAAGCAAGAGTAAAAAGCCATCTTGTCATCCTTATTAACAAACTCATGTAGCGCTATATCCAAATCATTAACAGGAAGGATCTCCATTTTCTGAAAATAGCAAATATATATTAGTGAGGTGAGAGCTCTTCTTGACACGTGCTCTTTAGGATATGGGAAAAGGCCAAAAACTGAATGCTAGTTTGATCAAGAGCGGTTCTAATAGAACATACAATGTAGTTAAAGATTATATCCTCTGATTTCTCATGAAATTACCTGAGAAGACATTCACATCCATTTCATTCTTCATAAATTATTAAATATTAGGCAAAGAGCACAGATTGATGAAATAATCTGAATCTGGCTTTTGTTTTTCGGACTCCTATTTGAGTTTCAGTTTACCACTTTTGCCAAGGGGTGGCATAGTGGCGATTGGCCAGGTTGGGTCAATTTTGAGTCATGCAATATGTGAGTTGATTGGATGCGTGAAGGTTTAATCTCTCTTATTATTTCTTATACATGGAACCTTTTCCAATTTGTCACACTGAGAACATGCAAACTTCTACCTCCATACAAAATAACCACAATGCTATGCAAGTTGTGCTCATCTGCAGAAATCTGTCAAGTTAGAGTTTACAGTATCTATTGACACTTAAACCATTTCTAGTAGAGAGGAGAAAGGCCCATTTATCATTGCTACATCTTGGGTATGTTTTATGCTTAATATAACCTCCACTAAGGAATTTCATGTCTAGTATAACCAAAGAGTTGATACTGTATCATAAAAATAAGCATTAGATGAGAAAGTAGAGTACCAAATTGCTTTCTGCAACAAGTGCCTCAATATTTTGTTGATTTAATTCCTCTGGACGAAGCCTTTCTGAATCATCAATCTTATCTACAGTAAGATGAAACATCAAGCTAAGACATAATTGCTCTAAGGAAAGATAAAGGAATAACTGACTATGCAACAAGCTCAAGTATTTTTCAAGCCCTTTGGATGTGTTCACTTTCTATACTAACTACATCAAATTCTTCCAGATTCCAAATATAAAAAGAAAAAAGACTTTTCCTGAACTGTCAGAAGATTCACAAAATATATTTGCTACTTCCAAATGCTTAGTTAATCAAATATGCAAAGGTTATCGTGTATTTTTTTCAGGGCAAATAAGGGTTACAGTGGTAATTTGAGAGTGTGAAGTGCCACATGGTAATCCAACAATTTAAAACCCGGTATCAGGTGAAATGCTTAGGTATAATAACAATATGGTGTATGAAACCATCAGACAGTAGACCAGCCAATACAGCAAATTGGATGCTACCATATTAAAAAGCCAACAAAAATCTACAATTTACGAAAGATAAGAAAATTTTAGAAGAACTTGGAAACAAGGTAGAAAAGACTTGAAACCAAGAAATCTCTAGCTAGTATTATCTTCAAACCGCTCATGCAATTGGTGAAAACTACTTTATATAGAGCAAGTAGGAAATGACATTGAATATTGACAATCTTTTAAATACACATCCAAAATTTGGAGCAAATGCAATAATAAATTGAATAGTTAAAAAAAATGCCCCAGAACTTGGGTATGGTATTGGTTGGTACAAGTTTAAATATAAATGCGGAAAACCATTAGTACCCAAAGAGTTTTCTCTAGAGAAGTAAAGCTTTCTCATCTGAAAAGGTAGAATGTTCTACGCACTGCATATTTGACATGCAATCCCATAAGTAATCCCAACTAAAACATATGAACTATATTTCAATTTTATTTTTATTTTTTTGGGGGTGGGGTGGGGGGGGGGTGTGGAGAACTTAGCCTATCGCTGGCATGAATCGCTATGGTGGAGTTAATTAACTGATGTTTGAGAACTATCTTACGTGCTCTAGAGTTACGCATTGATCAGATGTGGTTTTGATCATGGGTTTTAAAACTTGGTGCAGGCATTTGAGGTGAAAAAAGAATTGGGCTTGGTTTGAGTTTTAAAACTTGGTGTTACTCGTTTGTGGGTGAAAAAGAGTCAGACTTGGTTTTTAAACCAAACATAGCCTCCTAGACTAAAATACAAATCAGAAACACAATTCAAAAGGCTATGTTTCTGAAAACAAATGCCTTCTCTGATCTAAGCAACTTTTGACAACTTCTTTCCCACCTTTCAACTTTCTTCCCATGAGAGGGACATCAATCATCAACCAGGTGGCTCCACAGCCTTCCTCTCCTCCCTCCTTCAGCAACAGCAAGTAATAACAATTTTTCCTAATCAGTGAAAACCCTAGCTTCACTTTATTGAGTCAAACCCTAAATTCCTCTTTGATTATCGGAAATTTCTCATCAGAGATAGCGGCTGCAGTCACAGCATTAGTAAAGGTAATGGATCTCGAGAGAGTGCAACAATATATCTCTGGCAGAAATCGACCGCAGTGTCGAACCGAGTCTATCGTGCCTTGATATTGGGGAATGATGAGATGAACTTTCTTTGTTGATCCAAGCAGTTGATTGCTAAAATAAAGGTAAAAGTTTCTATGATTTTCGAGGAGGGGAACAGATGCTGATGGGAGATGATAAAGAAGATGAAGGGGAACTAGTGCTTTTCAAAGAAATATAAGATCAAGTAAAATGAAGGAACATGGTGAGGAAAAAAAATATGGAAAGGATTTAATGGAGTAGGGAAAATGGGGAAAAGGAAACCTTAATGATGGTGGCCGGTGCTGAAGGTAAAGGCGATTCATGATGATTTGATTAATAAACAAATTTAAACATATTAATTAATAATATAATTATAGATTTGTCAATATTTAATTTCATATACATTATCAAATAAAATAGTATCTCAATATATGAATAGTTTACTTCAAATTAATTAGTATAAATGAACAGTAGTAGAAAAATGCCAGGTCACTAACAATGAAGTCAGTCACTGAAAATCTAGACGAGGGGAAACAAAAAGGTAAACCACAGCTACAACCCATATGATTATAACCCCCACCCCACCCCACCCCCAAAAAAAAACACACACACACCCACCCCGCCCCTCAACCACCACCCACCCACCTCAGAAACAAAAGGGAAAAAAATCATAATTCTCAGTAAATTTATGTCACCACTCGGGTATATTCATCTTTTCGGTATTTTATTCTAATTTTTCTAGTTTTTCTTAGCATTTAAAAAAAAAAAGTGGGCATTTAAAAATTCTATTTTAGTTTTTCTGCTGATAAGAAGGTAGGGGACAACGAGTAACCATGTTTTCCAATCATAATATCCAAATAAAATTTGGCTACTCATGTGAAGTTAGTAGTTACCTCCAACAAATTGGCGTTTCTTTGCAGCCTTTGAGAAAATGAGAATGTCTTGGGGATTAGCTACCTAAAACAAGAGAAAGAAATTGATGTATTAATATTTTATGGCAACTCACATGAAAGAACAGTTGTCTCACCTACAGATGAGTGAGTAAAGATACATGACACAGAAAAGAAAACAAACTATATGAAAATTCCAAAGCTTCAAAGAAGAAAAGATGATTTAAAAGAACAGAAGGCATATACGAAAAGCAAGTGGGGATAACAACGGGAAACTAAGAGAGTATTCTACAATAGATGTTCCCCTACATCATTACACATACTTTTTAGGTATTTTCAGTACAGCTTTATTTGTTTCTTGGCATTTCTGACAATATTTCTCCATTTAGAATTTGAATGGAATATGTTACGTTGCAGGGTTTCCCTAGGACATATTTGCATTTCCTTTTGCTATGCTAGAATAAATTGATACCAGCTCTTTTATAATTATATCAGAGTTACCTTCCCAACATACTTCTGACCGAACCTTTGAGGGTTTATAGTCATGAATCCAGAGTAGTCAACCTGCAAGATAAATAGTTTATGTTCATGCAGCTAGAACCAATAAACTGTGTCATTTTGCTCAAAAGACCAATAAGAAAGTACATAACAGAAAATTGAAAATCTAAAATATTGATGAAGAGATGAAAAAAAAACAAAATAAATTTGTAGAAAGTTCCTAGTAAACTTTCAACTCTGTAACTCTGGTGACATGTTCATGATAATAAGATTTCTGAAAAAGAAAATTTTACAGTCTTATCTACAACCAGGACCTTTATTCGAATGGAAGCTTCAATTCTGATTTGCTAACAGCTGTTTTCCTGCTTTTTTCAATCAGCTCTCTCACCTGTGAACTAAAGTTTATTAAGATACCAGGAGGATAAAACATAATATTGAGTAACTGTGAATGATACAAGAGCTTTTTCCCCTTACAACTTTATCTAAATGTTCAAGAACAGAGGCTTGATCATTGGGATCAATGTCAGGTTCATCCTTTAATACCACCTGTATGATAATGGGAGAAATCTAAGAAACACTTTAACATAAATAAATGCTGAGGGTAAAATACTTGCCTCTGCATACTCAAAAGGCCTCACTGACTTCAATGGTAATTTTGTAGGCCTATATTGACTGCCCTGTAAAAAATAAAATTAGAATGATGCAATTTAATAACGACATCAGTTACAAAAGCTCAGTTTAAATGACTATATAGTTTTCTTTTCAGGAAAGGGTAAAACATCCAAATATGCCCAGCAAACACACACACGATCACGCTAATGCAAACATATATAACATTCTGTTTAGAGAGAAAACAATGATGGAAACAAATCTTTCAAGTCATATTTTAAAAACGTTATATAATCACATTTGACATCTTTGTTACCATAAAATTCAAACACTGATGCATCTCATTTGCTCACATTATTTCTCTTTAGTGAGATGATGATATTGTCAGAATTTGAGGTGATTTCCTTTTGGGTGCTATGGTTACTATAGTTGCTCAGTACTCTACCATAATAGAAAAAGGAGGCAAAACTTATAGTTGAGACGTTCATTTTAATTTCTTTCCCTAGAATTTATGTTATTTGGAAAGTAATCTATGTGGTCTATCATAGAAAGCCAAGATATTAAGATAAGAATTTTATTTTATCTGGAAATCTTTGATTTTTTATGATTACGAATTTTTATTATTTTTAGACTAGCCTTTTTAGCGTTCAAGTTATTTAACTTTATATATGACGATTAAACAGACTTTTGCTTTTATTTTAAAATCAATAGAATGGAATTGATTAATAGAAAAAAAATTATATATTGTCGTTCTCTTTGGTGTGGTTCAATAGAGCATCAGTCACCTGCAAGGCCTAGTTTTCAAATTCATTTGGTGCGATGCCGTGAAAATCCCCGTTATGGTACGTGTGTGATTCTGTTGAAGATTCAGGTAGACATGTGACTCATCCTCATCTCCTACCAAATATGCATATGCACATAGGGACATTTGAACTCCAGGTTAAATGACACAAATATACTTTCAGATTATATGTTTTTCAAACTAACTCGTAATCACCTACTCTTACTCGATGCTTTCATTTTTCTCATCTTTATTTCTTTTAATCTTGAGTTTCTTTTTCTTATTAAAGGCGAATAATTTCTATCATGTATTTTCTTCAATATGAGTTTCAGTGACTGCGTAAAGAACATTAAATGCTGAAATGATAAAATATAAGTGAACATTTCCACAAAGTTCTACCTTAATTTCCAAGAGAAGCACATGTTTAGGTTTGCTTCTCCATCAATCAGTGAAGTTGCAACAGAAGACCCTGGTTGAGTGATATGAAAGCCCATCCCTGGAACTTCCTGGATAAATTGTGATCAGGAAGAAATTATTGCAAATGCAATATCAACAAATAAAAACACATCTAACTTACCTGTGGATCAATGAGGCATTCATGTTCATGCCCCCACACTATGAAGTCGAGAAATCTTGGCAAGAAATGCTCATTTATTGCATTTTTTGGATTTGTCTTGATCCTGTATAGAACAATAATAGGAGGGAAATTGGTGATTAAAATAGAAGTAATTGATAAAACAACAGATAGGTAAAGGTAAAAATATTGGTAGTATCTACAAATTTTCAGACCTATTTTGATGAAGAACCAGAATGTTAAACCAATCGGACACAGAACATCCATCTTGAACTTCAGGTCGCATCCATTGCACTGCATGTGGCGTCTAAGAAAACGAATGATGAAGCACAGCAAATAAAGAAAACATAAGCAAATGAAAAGGCATGTACCTGAAACATTCTGTTAAGCCTTTCATCTCTTATGTTTCCAAGGCCATACAATGCCACTTTAGTTGTGCCCTGGAATGTAATACAACAATGAAATTCCAAAAAAATAAAATTCGACATTAGGTTCATAACCAATAAAGATTTTATTGCAAGCCTCTATCCTGTCCATGGCGAAGAATTTGGAACATCAGGTGGACAGTCGGCTGTAAAATTCTGTCAAATATTTCGTGGATCTCTCTCAGTATTTGTTGCATAACAGTCACCCCCATATGATGGGAAAAGTCCTTTGTAATGATGGTGGTGATGAAGATTCTTAGCTGAATAATCTACCTTTCTGATGAGTATAGGATAGAGCATTATCTGACCAACACCCGAGCCACCAAGGTCCATTTTGCCAAAATAGTTCACAAGATTGCAGGCAGAGAGAATATCGATGGAAGAAAGGTTATCCTGCAAGGCATAATAAAGGATTCCGAGTCACATGACGATAAAGTACAAAACAGTTCAAAGATCAAGGGAACAAAATGACAACCTTGCAAACTAAAGCCGGATATGATTCTTAAATTGTTAAGGGATGCTTGGAATTCATGAGACCTGGACACTACGAATTAGCTAAGTCATGCACTAGGAGAACATTGCAAACTAGAACTCATGAGGTGAAATACTGCAAGTCATTTGTTAAGGATTTGGTTAGCGGATCTAGGAATTCATGTTTTCTTAGACTTTATCATAGGTGGTTAAGGACCTAAGCAGTTTCCTTAATTCCTCCCTGTCTGTCTATGCAAAAATTTAGGCAATAATATTGTCCGGTCCATTTTTCGCCTTTTCTTCTAAAAGTGAAATTGCCTGACACCTAAATGTACTTTGGTATATATTATTAAGTTTTACATCCAATTATGCAGCAATACTAAGTCTATATTGCATAACTTATATGAAAAGTAAATGTTTAGAACCTTTTGGGTTCATCATTGCAATATTGTACTAAAAGAAATCCTTGGTAACCTGAACTGACCATTACATCGTTAGTACAAATTGAAACTTTTCATCAAAATTGAAATTTCATGATTGTGCCTAGTTACCCACTTACCAATTAAGATTGAATTTACTGAGGTCAGCAAGAACACAAAAAGTCCAACAAAACTAGTATGTATTCACCATTAAATAGGGCATTCAGCAAATACTAGAACTTGACCCGTCTCAACGTTATTTAAACCAACCCTTAAAACCCAGAGCCCCAAAATCTGACAACATTAACAACACTTGTATGTATTACCATGTACCCACATTTCTTGTTAAATGACACGAATTAACAGGTCATTATAAAACTACTATTTATGCCTCAACTATAAAATTTATAGAATTGGGAAGTGTTGCCATAATAGTTCATATCTAAAAAGCATGCACAGTTTAGATGTCCACATGACCATGACAATGGTGAAATTTCCAATTATATTCAAAGTTTTTGGTTAATTAATTCGCAGTTAAACAGACTGCTCACTTCTCAGGAAGCATACCTTGCACTTAGAATTAGTAAGTGAAAGAAAAGATCCTTATAACAAAATACTTATAACAACTTTTTGTATGGTATCTTATGAATGTTTCAGCAAAGAAGCATATTGAAAGCAGAGTCAATAGCGTTTATTATGTAATAGTAACACCAGAGCCTTTTAACATACCACCCCAGCAGGATCATCATGATTCCCATGAATAGTAAAAACAGGTAGGCCAACATTGAAATGGGGATCCTCATAGTTCACATGACCAAATCTGAGCAAAAACAATAGCACAGATTTAGATTCTAAATGAAAAATGTTAACTAGAAAATGCACACTATTAAAATACACAAGGAGTTCCATTTTACATAAAACATCATACTAAGTACTGCTTTCTAAGCATTACTAAATTGAGCATACTAACATGTGTTGTAGATTGCCTTATGTCATATGTTACATTATCAACTATTAAAACCAAAAACACAACTCCTATTCCCAAGTGTAGTTTACTATTTCCATGAGGGAAAGGTGAATGGTTAGTGCAACTCCAAGCTTTTCCCTTAAGAACAGGCTCTCATGGCCATTCCTCAAAAGTTGAGAAATCTACGCAAAGAAGTAGATCAAACATTTATGAGCAATAAACCAAGAGGGCCAGTGGAAAGCCAATGGAATCATGGAACCAATACATACTGCAACAAAGAACAGGAAGACATTGGAAGAGGCTTTTCGGAGGCAAATCCTGTATCACTTATCTACTGCCACTGCTATTCCTACTATTTTGTGGAATAGAATACATGTAGTACTTCACGCTTCAGAAGATTGTAAAGATCCAACACAAGTAACCCTGAGATGACAAAGTTAAGCCCCTAGAAAAAGACTAAAAAGCATAAAATAGAATTTAGTATGCGGAAGAATAACAATGGCTGATTGCAAATACAAATTCTGAGATTTAACTTCCAGGATATACAACTTAAGCATTTTCACAGCAACTGAAGTTAGACAGGACATTTCTACATCTATAACATGTGAAGGTAAGTCATCATACTTGTTTGGAAAGTTCAAAGTCTGATCACTGACAACTTGGAACTGCACTGGCTGGTCATTGAGGCAGTAGCGCCTAAGAATTTCAATGGCCTTTACTAAAGTTGATCTTGAAGGTTTATTCTCATGGAAGAGGTCACCGCCAAGCAGTAAGAAATCTACCTGCAGCAATTGTAATCTTTAAAAATTCAACTCCATGAAGAAAAGGGATGTATATACAAATGCCACTAATAACTAGTCAAATAATGGATGAAAATATCTAGCAAACTAAACAGCAATACACTTAGGATTAAAAGCAAGACTGCAATAAAAAGGAGGGTAAATTTCAAAGTTTAGAAAGTGTCTAAAAGATGGCAACAAATAGATAACAATTAAAAATGAAACAGGGCGTAGGACAAGATGGCAGAAATACCATGACTTAACTACATTGAATTAAAACAGTCCTATTCTATTTTGGAGAATAAAATAGTTCATTTGAACACTATTTTACCTGCTTTTGCTCAGCTATTGAACAAATCTCCTCAAATGCCTCAAATGAATCAAACCTACGAATTTCATCTTTCTCCATATATCCGAGATGGCAATCAGTTGCAATAAGCACCCGGAGTGTCTCGTTCGCATCATCCCTAAAATGTTTCCCATGTGAGTAAAATTTATGAAAGCCAATTCAACTAAAACAATAAAGTTTCAAATTCCTCCTACATTTAACCACACAATCAGTAGCACTTCACACAATATACATGTGGGCTGTGTGAAAGGCTATGAATTGTAACCGAATTTATTCTAGAAACTACTTCTTACTTGTGGGCATGAGAGCTGTAATGTATCATGTAAAGAAAAATAATTAATGACATTTTATGTTGACCCTTCTAGAGAATCATGAAAATTGTAAATCTTACATTGATAATCCTCGTTCCAGTCAGACTTTTGCCTTTTCTTGTACCCTGCATGGAGTTCAGTGATGTAAATGACAAATTTGATATATAAATCATTAAACTATTTGACTACTTGACAATTTGGCATGACTCAATCTGTTGCAGACTAACTGGCATGACTCCTGCCATATTATCGACATTGACATGGACCACTCACTTCAATGTGTACACTTAGGCAAAAGTGTAATTTAGATAAACAGCTGTCTGCAGAGGTGCAATTCCCTAAGTTGAAATTAGAATGAGAGGGTTTCTCCAGTTCATAAGTCCTAGTTGAAGGAACTGAAGCAAACAATCTAGAGATTGTAGTCCAAACAAAAACCCTTCAGTCATCAGCAATCCATGAGAAATTTCGATACAGTTGACCGAAATGGGGAGAAGCTACATCAATTTCTAATAATAATGCGAAAAGATGACACACGGAAGGAAAACCAAATAAACTCTAATTCCTACTATCTTAAACAAAAATAATAATGGATTGAAGCTCTTACCTCTGAGAATCACGCTCCCAAACAAACCCTAGAAAGCACGAATCGAACTGACGAGATAGCTGTAAAAAAATAATCGGAGAAGAAATTAGATAGAGGTCCATCAGAATCAAAAAGAGTCAGAGGAAAAGACTACTGAAGAACAAAAATTTTACCCTGTGCTTGACCTCTTCAATCAAAAGTGACGCTCGAGATTAAGGAATGGCCCGGTGGCGGGAACTCCCACAAGAAGAAACCCTCTACAATATTCAACCCGGTTCGGTGGGAGAACCCGGTCGGATGAACCGCGTGCAAACCAAATTTAAAATAAGACGAGCCAAACGGAACCGTAGAAGCGTCTTTATCTGCAGATCCAGCCGTTGAATCGTCCGTTAAGCTTGCTGATCTTAGGTTAGGGTTTCGTCAAATTCTATAAAAGGGGACCTCTACAGATAACGTCGTCCCCATTTTTGTCTTCTCTCTCTGTAGGGTTTTAGACGATAAGGGGCTGGCCTGCGTTCTTTTGAAAAACCCTAGCTTCATCTCGATTTTCATTCAAGGTAATGCTCTTCTCCTTTTAGATCTCTATTGGAAAAAGATTTGATTTTTATGTTATTATCATCAATTATTTGCACGTTGCACCCCGGGCTTCTCTGAAATTAGATACCAATAAAATTTCTAATATTTATATTTAGTTTTCTAATAGACAAAAAGTTGTAGTTTTTCTGTAGTTTGCCTCTCCTTTCCTTTGGCTAATGAGATTTTCAATACCCAAAGAGCTCAGTCATGGAGGCATAGATTGGGCTCGGCGGGGTCAACGTGGGGGCTTATTCAAAATTCCATGGTTTTGCGGCGGGGTGGGTTGGGGGATAAGAGAAGGGAGCAAACACAATCCATGATCAAAATTTTAATTTTTAATTTTTTTAACTTATGATTCAAATTAGCGGCTGTGATGAGAAAATTAACAGCTTTACGCCAGTTCTGTTTCAGAAAATTCATGATTGTAAAAACTGATATTATACTGAGCCTTAATCATTTAAAGTCAATTTTGTTATTAAATTTCAATTTAGAATTTAAATTTATTTGCCAATGATGCGAAGAATAACAGCTTTAAACGTCAGTTCTGCTTCAGAAAATTCATGACTGAGAAAGCTGATATTAAACTAAGCCTTATCCATTTTAATTTTAACATTTTTCATCAATATTTCAGTGTGCTTCATTTTCAAATTATTGAGTTTAGAATTAAGATTTATTTGCCAATGATGATATGACCAATTCTTGAGGTGTAGATAGGCCCAAGTTCCTGTTTTACAGGAAGAACCTACTTTCGTCTCCTACATTCAAATGATATTGTTGGCATTGCTGAGGCATATTAAGTTTAGATCATTGGTCTTGTTTTTCTAGTACTTAAAACTATTTACCATTTTGCTTTAAATTGTTTTAATTAATTCTTTTAGGGGTTAGATTATCTTAATAATGTTTTAAGTGGGAATTGATTGTGTAAAGAATATTGAAAAAATTGGTCAAAGTGTAAGTTATAATTGTATGGTTGTGAAAATATGAAAATTTGCCTACCAAATATGGGCTTTTTTCAAAAAAAAAAAAATCCTCAAAAAAAATTAATCCAAAAATCGATCACCCCACAAATTAATTTCAAAAATCGATCTCTGACATGCCACGTCAGTGGTGGGCTGATTCGCCCCTTCAACATGGAGCTCGCGGGCGGCCAAGTGGTTTTTGGGTTCA
>JAVJIF010011152.1:0-80000 GCA_038442645.1 Agave tequilana | reverse complement strand
ATCAGACAAGGGTCCCAAGAGCATCAAAGGACGTGCCATACAGCTTTCGCTACCCTGCAATGACCAAGAAACCAAGGTGGTGGTGGAGGACACTTGCCTGCATTCCCTACCTTATGCCCCTCCACGAGACATGGATGTACGCCGAGACCGCCTACCACCTCCATCCATTCCTCGAGGACTTTGAGTTCTTGACCTACCCATTTCTGGGATTCATTGGGCAGCTTCCGAGCTGGTTTCTGATGGCTTATTTCTTTGTGGCCTACCTTGGGGTGGTGAGAAGGAAGGAGTGGCCCCACTTCTTCCGATTCCATGTCGTGATGGGGATGTTGCTCGAGATCGCCCTCCAAGTTATCGGGACTGTCAGCAGGTGGATGCCGCTAGCCGTCTACTGGGGTAAGCTGGGGATGCACTTTTGGACGGCTGTTGCGTTTGCTTACCTCTTCACCGTGCTTGAGTGCATGCGGTGTGCCCTTGGGGGATGTATGCTGACATCCCTTTTGTTTGTGACGCTGCATACATTCAGATCCCATATGATTAACAAGGTTTGAAGGGATGCCATGCTCTGTATCTTTTGTAGAATTAAGAAAGAACCTTTGAAGGACTGCATCGGCATGTGGCTCTGCGTGTTATATGTTATTAGTCTGATTGTGTGTCCCCATTTTGTGGAGAATTATCTTTGCTTCAATTGCAATGAAGGGATCATATTGATTTCTTCGCTGCGTTTTATGTTGGTATTATCAGTGCTATTTTACTTAACGATACAATCTTGGCATTCATATCAAGTCTTCGACTTCTTGATTTCTCTCTTCCTTCCAGTGCAGTGATTTTTTTTAATTTTAAGCTTGCAACTTTAGTTATCTTATCAACGAAATTGGTGAAATTAACCACTTTCTCGTAATAAATAAATAAAAGTAAAAAGATTTTAATAAGAGTAGCGCCTAGGATTGGAACTGAGATGTAAATTTTTTTTTTTATGTCGACAAACATTTCTCTACATGATTGGTCATGTTTGTTTCACTGTAAAACATCATAAGTCGCAAGTGGCAATTGCGACTTATGACTTACAATTGTTTGGACAAACAGTTAATTTTGTGGTCATACAAATCTCACTTACAGGACATTTGCAGTACAAACATTTAATTTTTTGATCATATAGATATGTATTGCAAACAGTTAATTGTAATTAGAGTAATGTTTTTATTATTAGATTAATATTTTTAATTATGAGAATTTTTTAATTGTTAGGTTAAATATAATTATTAAATTAAAGTTTTATTAATAATTTAATATTGTTTAATATTATATTTTTAATAGATTAATATTTTTTATTACTAGATTAATATAATATATTTCACTTAATTTTAATTCTTATTTTATTTATAAATTAGTAATATTTAATATAAATTTAATAAGTTTTGATTATTAGATTAATTTTAAATTTTTTAATATTTATTTTTATTTTTTAACATATTGTATTTTTAACATTTTAATTTACTTTTAAAGTAGTTAATACTTTTAAAATGAATATTTACTATTTTGATATTTTTTTAATATTTTTAAATCACCAAACAGTTAATTTTGCGATCAACTTTTCCACTTGCGACTTACACATTGGGCATGTTTGGATTAATGGAAGTGGGAGGAAAATGGGAAATCGGAAAACTCATTTTCCACTTCTCTTGTTTGTTTTGAACCAGAAACGGGAAAAGAGAAAATTCTTGTTCTTTTTCCTTTTTACACCTTCCTTTTACACTATCATTTTCTCACTTTTAGGGTGCTACAGTTAATTTTGTGGTCATGTAAATCTAACTAATAATAAGTTGTAACTGAACATTAAATTTTTGATATCATGTAAAATCTCACTTGTAGTCCAACTACAGTTTCAAAACATCACTTCAGAAATAATATTTAATTTAATATTATTTTGTGATCAACTTTGTAGTCAACTTTTCACTTCGACTTACATTACTAACCAAACACCGTAAAGCACAATATATTTTTTCACTTATACTTTCACATTACAATCAGACACCTAAAAACTTATTTCCATAAGTCCCGAATTTTCACTACATTTTCCCATTTCACTCCCATTTCCCACTTCTCATTTTCCTCCACTCCCATGAATCTAAACACTCTCATTACGATTATCGAACGCTGTAAAATACAATACACTTTCTCATTACAATTTTACATTATCAACCAAATATCGTAAAACTGACTTGCATGTAACTCACTTGTAACTGTAAAAAAGTTTACCACTTATGACTTACGGCCACTTACGACAGCCAAACAGGTCCAAGAAGCAATGTGGTTCAGAAAAAGTAAAATAATGTCAACTTGATGTGATAATTTTTAATAGGATTGGAATTTTCAATGTAAAGTAATTAAAATTAAGGATATTAAGCAAAATTGACCAGAGGGTGGTTTTCTCCCGTGACTCATATAGAAATTTTGTCTGTCCATCTGTCTATCCATTTTTATCCGCAAGAGTCCATTTTTATCCGCAAGAGAGAGCAGCATCGACCCTTTCCTTCTTCTTCATCTCTCAACTCTCCCTCTTTTCTTCTTATTCTTTCCCCTCCTGGTCGATCGATCGTTTTCGCACTGACACTAACTGTATACTAGTTAATTAAAAATATGTTCCATTACTGAGGAATTTTCTAATCAAAATTCTCGAAAGAAGATTTCTCCCGTGACTCATTCATAAATTTTGTCTGTTCATCTGTCTGTCACCCCCTCTCTGCCTCCTCTCCCTTCCTCTGATCTGCCGCTCGCCTGCTCACCTCTCTTTGGCTCTCTGCCTTTCCCCTATTCCTCTCTCCCCTTCGCCTCCCCTCTTTCCCCTCTCTAGCTCTCCTTTCCCTGCGCCTCCACCCCCCAATCTCTGTCCTCCCCTCTCCTTTTCATCGTCGTCAACGTCGATCGATTTATCACCGCCCGACGGCTACATAGGTATACTACTCAAAACTGATCAAAGGGAGGTTTTTCTCTCGCGACTTCTTCACAAAAATTTTGTCTGTCCGTCCGTCAGTGTTCCCTCTCTCGCTCTCTGTCCCCCCCCGCCGCTGTCGATCGGTTCTCACCGCCCGACGGCGATATACTAGTTGTAAGGGTCTTGAACATAACCGACTTAATGGGCATGTATCAGGTCTGGGTGTATTGTGATTTCTCAAACCGACCGGTTGTGGCACCTTTGTAAATTATATGGCAGCCCCTGGCTTGCGCCTCAAGAAATTATAGAACATTCGCCTTAAAAAGAAAACAGAGAGGGAGAAGAGAAACAGAGGAGAAAATAAAAAAGAAAAAGGAAAAAAAAGAGGGAGAGATAAAGAAAAGAAAAAGCAAATTAAAGAGAGAAGCAGGAGAGAAAAAGAGGAGTAAGAAGAAGTTCACTGATAAAAATGGCAGCCTTTGTGGGTACCGATGCTCTAGTAGTGCCGACGAGTCCCATGAGCGCTCCGTCTTTTACAGGTAATTTCCATTTTTTTCGTTATTTGCCCTCAATTTTCCCGTGAATAATGCAATTTTGTCTAGGGTTTTGTTCAAAATATGAGATTTTGATGAGACCCATCTTGTTGGTTTTGATCCTTACTCGTTGGCTTACCGTCTTCTTGGGGGAAAAGAAAACGAAAAGAAAAAAATTTCTCTCTAAAATTTTGATTTACTTTTTTAATTTTGATTTTGAAATGGGTTGTTGATGCATACTTGCTTTGTTGATTCTACCTTTTAAGAGTTGATTGAATAATTGAAGGATTTCTGAGCGTTGTTATGAGTTAATTTGATTAGTCAGTGAACCTACAAAAAAAAAATGTTAGCTGGGATCATATTTAAGGGCATGTGAAGAGAATGATCGTAAATATTAATGTTCCTTTTTTAAATTGTGATACTTATTAATTTTATTTTTTTGTTTTCCTGGTGTTTTGGAAAGGAGAAAACTTGTGATACAAAAATTTGTTAATAATGTACATATGGTAGTTCTTTAATCACTATTTTTTGTCTTCTGACATTGGATACTGCAAATTTGTGATACAAATTATTGGCTGGTGTTTCCTTTAATAGAATTGATTGCCAAGTAGCAAACAAGGATTAATGATCGTGGTTGCAATTTAAATTATAATAAGAGATTGAACCTGGAATGTTGCTAAATTGGGGACAAGATTTTTTTTAATAAATTTGAGTAATATCATAGTCCTATTAAACATGTGTTTTTTGGTTTATCAATAAAGAGGAACAGATGTGTCACATTGTTAGTTCTGAACTGAAAAATAATGAATCTTTTCAAGCATAAGTAATGGAGTAATTTCACACTGTTAAGCGACAATGGAGTGAGGAATCTATCACATCCTGGCGGTTTCTGCTGGTATTTATCTATAAATAAAAGAAGCAAAAGGGAAAAAGGATAAAACCCAAAACAAATCACGAAATCACACTGTTATGACTATGTCAAGGTAGCCAATGCCAATCATGTTTTGTAGTTTGAATTAAAACGGTTGGGTAGTGACCCCCGCATTCCATTAAAGAGGCATTAACGGAACATTCTGAGTTCATACAGAAAAAGAGAAACCAACCCAAAATACCTATCCAGCTAACTTTTGAGGAGCATCTATTCATATAAGGAGTAAATATAATTTAATGTCTTTAGTCGCCTGTCTCTATTAGTGTGATCTTGGTGAATAGATGAGAAGATTACTGAAAGAAGCCAATTCAGACCAACTATGACAAGAAGCCATTGGGTGATCCTCAGAAACACCCATAGTTGATATAACATGTTTTCTACTACGTTATAGTCTTTTTTTGCACATTCTTCCATTTAGTTAATTGATTCCACCATTTACACTATAAAAAATAAATAAATAAAATTTATCTTAGTTACCCAATTTCACCATGTCATACTTGTTACTGTGTCATGGCTCTGGCAAGATTACTTTCATCAATGCTTGGGGTCTCTATCCATCTCTTACGATTCAGAACGTAACTTTTATGCTATCTCTATAAATAAAGTTTTATAGACCTTGTATAAATAAGTTTTCAAACCAAACATTGCAGAAGGCAAAGGGTTTATTTCCGCAACAGAACACTTTTTTTAATGTGCGCTTAAATTCTTAATTAGATTTACATGTGTCATAGTACGAGCAGCAACTAACAAGAAATAAATTAATAAGGTTTCAAATATCTATAACTTCATCTTCACAAAATGGGAAAAACTCTATAGCTGATGTAGGTCTCATTTTTTTTGTTCTACTATTATTAGGTAGTTTGGTTTATGTTTAGACAACTTGACAGTAATTCCTCTTTATGTTTCAATTTTTTTTTGAGGGAAATTTATTTTTCAATTTTAGGTGCTTATGGCATGAAACTCAAGAGGCGTATGGCAATCTCTGAGAGAATGGCCATGTCACCTACTTATCTCAGGGCCAAATGCAATGCTTCTTTTGTCTTCTCTCCTTGTAAACCTGTTTCTGTAGCCGCTTTTAATAGCGGGAAACAATTTGGTGCTTCTCTAGCATGGGATCAGTTTGCAGTAAGAGGTATGGCTTTTACATGCATGATTACATGGAACTTATTTCAGAGATATTTACCATCACGACATCCTGTATTAACGTTTTATTGGCTACTCTTAACCATTTTTCATTTATTATGCCAGTTGAATATAGAAGATGATTCTGAGGTTTTCTATTTAATTTTTGAGCTCCTAGCTTGCAAGTTGCAATATCAAAGTCCCAGCTGATCAATTTATGTCTTAAGATTAGATTCCTGTTCATTTAGTTTATGACTCTCTCACACTAGTTAATTCTGAGCCTTTTGAGAAATGGTAAGAGTTGTTCCTTTATAGTCAGAAGCATAACTTGTTGCTGAAGATGATGACAACAATACATAAATTCTTATGTTATTAACTTGTTGATTTCGGACAAATCTCTGTAAAATGCTGTGAAGTTTATTAGACGGCTAGCAGAACTTCTGATCTGAATGTCCATATAACATTACATAGTTTGTTTTGTCTTTGATAACGTCAATGCATCTGCCATTTCATTTTACTATATTATAGAGAGGGTTTCTGACTGCTTTTGTTGACTTCTTGTGTGATCTTTCAATATTAATGTATTGGCAGAGGATTCTTAAGGCCAATCCAAAATCTATGACGAGATATTTTATGGTTTTATGTTCAATTATTTAGTGATTTTAATTTTCTATTTTCTTGGCAGATGCAGGGGCCATCTCCTTTAATCTTTCAGCTGCAGCTGCCTCCTGTCTGAACGAAGACTATGTTTAACCGCCCAGGCACGATTCCTGTTCTCTCTCGGCATAGGGCAATGAGAACAGTTGTTACAAGAGCATCAAGTGGGATTCCGTACAACTTTCACTACTTTCGAACAGAAAAGAAGCCGAAGTGGTGGTGGAGGACTCTAGCCTGCATCCCCTACCTCTTTCCTCTCCATATGATGTCACTTTATGCCGAGGGCGCCCACCAGTTTCTACCCTTCCTGGACAACTTTGAGATTCTGACTGACCCTTTTTTCGGCAATCAACTGCCGGGCTGGTTCACAATTGCATACTGTCTCGGGGTCTATTATCTGGTGGTAAGGAGGAAGACATGGCCTCACTTCTTCCGGTTCCACGTTATAATGGCATTGCTGCTTGATAATGCCATCCAGATTATCGGGATCGTTGCCAGATGGATGCCATATTGGAGCAAGCTTGATGCGCCCTTCTGGACTGTAGTTGCTTGTGGATTACTGTTTGCCATGTTTCAGTGCATACGAGCTGCCCTTAAGGGGACGTACCCCGAAATCCCATTCTTTAGTGAAGCAGCCTTGATGCATGCCCATCTGCCCTAGGATTAGGGAGTCTTGTTTTTGTTTCTCTTATCGTTTATCTCATAGCAGAAAGGTTTTTTTTTTTTTTTTTTTTTTTTTCTCTCTATTAAAGGTGGGTGTTGTTGCGCAATTTGAGAGTTAGATCAATGGAGTAATCCTTTAGTTTGCTGAAGAGAGGAAATGAGTATGCAAGTGAGAGCAAGTGATATGTCTTGAGTCTCACTGATATGCTTTGTAACTGAACTCAATTACCTGTACAGTGAAGTTCGTTGTTGTGGGATCAATTCTTGCCTCTTTGCAGCTAAACTCAATTATTTGATGAAAAAGATCTTGGGTTCATGTTGAATTGAGTTTCTCCAATGCAGAAGCTTACTTTGCACATTGCATGCAAAATCAAGTAAAGATCATCTTCTCCTCTAAAATAATCAATCGTTGAGAATTCATGCTACTTATCTATCAATTTGTCCTCTAATTTGCTTAATTGTTTGATTCATCACTAAAAGTGTTACCGTTCTATAATGAAAATTTTAAAATTGACAAAAATGAGAACAAAAACGAAAAATAATTATAATGCTATGATGAAATATATAATTAGTTAAAAAGTCAAAAAATATGGGAAAAAATATTAAAGATGCGCGCCGTTGCCGGAGATCGAACTGGGTCACCCGCGTGACAGCGGGAATACTGACCACCATACCACAAAGAGCTCGTTGGGCAAGCTTATTTTATTAATTTTATTAATAAACTCTTTTTGCGTTTACAGGACACCACACTCTGAACCGGACTTGTCCGGTTCAGGAAACCAAAGCCGACCACTTCGCCCCTATAAGTTCACCTTCAAGATAGGTTAGTTTTCTCTAGTTTGCGTTCTGTCGAGATCGATGTTGTTGTAGAAACCGGCGAGCATCTCTTTCCTCAAAATCCCATCCTTTCAATTTATTTGACTATTTCTTATATTTAAACTCGTGAGTTTTCCCACCCTTAGATCAAGATTTTTGGTCTGGTTGTTAAACAATCAAATTTTGTTGATATTTTGCATTACTTTCTGTTTGTAGAGTAGAATTGTTACGGGCCTGCTAATTTTTGTATTATATTATTTTCTAAGATTAGAGTAATAAAGGATTCATACGCTCGGATGAAAAATCTTGGGATCAGGGATAAGGTTATTGTTACTGTTCTGTGTCAACATGCCAAATTAAGGGCATCAGATTGCCCTTCTTTTTTCCTTTTCCTCTTATCATTTGCATGTAGTTTGTAATTCTGAAAATTGTATTATAGAGGCTTGTCTGTTACTCAGTAAACAACTTTTTTAGTCTTATAGTCATTATAATAGTCTCCATAAATTTTAAAATAAGAAAATATCATAATTGTTACCATAATCATCTAAGCCTTGTTCCTATCTAACTGGGATCGCCTATTGAGCATGACCAGTCCAGAAAGTTCCACCAACATTTTTACCAAGTTTTTTTTTTTCTGTAACTGGCCATATACCTGTTGTCAACTAAAAGTGAATTTTTGGTTTTTTTACCAAGGCAACTGTTAGCAAGATAGAACCATGATGGCTTGACGGCCGGTTGGTTGGATGTGTACCAACATCTTTTAGTGGCTGTTTGGTTTGATGCAGTTGGGGCTACAGTGTAGTTCCAAGTACATGTAGTTGTTATTCATGTAATTAGAACACCAAGTTATGTGTTTGGTTTGACATCAAGCTATTTGTTAGTTTGAGGCTCATGCAAGCAATGTGCGATGCGAGTCTCTAATTCTGCTGGACGCAGAAAGATCCATCCTTATATGGTTTTGAGAAGACCCAAGGAATTCATTACCGAACTATATGGGGTGGGTGGGTGTGTGTGTGTAAGTATTAGATTAAGAATCATAGTCCCACATCGGAAACATTTACCAAGTTTTTTTCTCTTGATTTGTTTGAACCTGTTTTTCCATAAGAAAATATCAGGTTATTAATTTCTCCCTTCTGTAAAACATTAACAGTGGCCAGGGCAGTCCTGGGTTCTGGACTTAAGTTCATAGGTGATGAGTGGAAATATTTTTATTGTTATACTACGTTCCGGTTGTTGAGTCTTCATTCTACACTCATTTATTGCTATACCTTTTTTTTCTCTTTCTTTTCCTTTTCCCTCTTGTTGAAGAAGATCTAGTTATGGGAACTTTTGGTGGAGCCGAATCCATCTCAATGGAGTTGAAACCAACTAAGAATGGGTGGGTAGGAGAGAAGATGGATCGAATCAGTGATCTTCCTGAAGCCATTATTCTTCACATATTGTCATTTATTCCTTCCACAATTGATGTTGTGAAAACAAGCGTGCTCGCAAAGCGATGGAGTTATCTCTGGACTCAGATCCCAAACATTCATTTGATGATGGTCAAGTTCCATTTTCTGATAGGGTGGATGCATTTGTTCATTCCGTGAATGGAGTGCTTCGTCTGTATAAGGCACTCTATGAGGTACCGAGAATAGAGAGGATCTGCCTTTCTATACACCGGGCAAGCAATGCAGTTATTGTTGATGACTGGGTCCATTTTGCAATACAGGTGAATGTAAAGGAACTTAGTGTTCAACTTAATGCTAATATGACTGATTATGAGCCACTTGAGATGCCTAGTTGTGGATCGGTAAAAGTTTTGAGATTACACTTGGGAAACAGAGGTTTGAAACTGCCCACAGGAGCCTTTATATCTCTCGAGACTTTGTCTTTCTCAAGCGTTGATTTTATTAATGGTAGAATCCTCAATAGAGTTTTGAAGCAATGCCCTTGCCTTAAGAGTCTGAGTTTCCATACTTGTACCGGGTTGCGCAGTATCAAGGTTGCCAGTCCTCTTCTTGAAGACCTTGACATTAGAAGATGTGAAGGATTATGTCAACTAAGCGTCTCTGCAGAAAAACTTCTGTCTTTGTGTGTGCATGACTCCTTCAAGTATGGTAGCCCATCAGTCAAGGTTTCGCTCCTAGTCTTCAGAGTTTCAATTGGTTGGATTACATTGTCAGTGAAGATGCATTTGACATCGGAACTTTTACATCCTTAAAAGCTGCCCGAGTTTCTCTTGTAGTTAATCCAGATGATACAGGTTTATATCTTTCTAGTGCTGGGAATTTTCTTAAGAGTCTTGCAAGTGCGAAAGTCTAGCAGTGGAAATAGCATGCTTTTGGGTATGTCCCCTTCACAATCTTTCAATTGTTTTTTTTTTTCACTTTTTCTTTTGAATAGTAAAAGGTTGATTAATATCAAATCACCCAAGTTGAGCAAATTATACTATTATGATTATGGAAGCTTCATAAGTCCTTTAATACTGAATGATCAATATCCTAGCTTTTTATTAGTTCTTTTCTTTTTTAAAAATATAAGGTGGCTCCCTGTCACGCCCTCCCAATACAGGGGAGAAAGTGCTTCTAGTTGTGTTGGTTATGGTATGTATTACACTTCAAATCTTTCCATTACAAATCTGATGTCTTACCAACTCTTCTCAAGTCCCTCTTAACTTTTATTACCTCTTTAAACTGACATTTTCTTATGGCTACAGCTAACTGGTCAGTGGAGCATAGTTTATTTGTAAATCAGTTAAAGATAGAGTTGATTTTGAAAGATTTAGTTGTTACTTGATATGGTATTTTGACGCTATTTGCAATTGGCTTGGATAATTTACTGCCGTGGACAGCATTGTGTTTTCTAATATTCTACGGAGTTTATATGCCTTATTTACATAGTCTGTAGATACTATAGGAAAAGTTGTGCACAATCCAGATTCAAGAACTATGTGATCGAATCCAATTAGACTCTGACCTTGTTAGCAAGATGACCTTTAGTCTCATTACCAGTGGCGAAGCCAGGACCTTTTCATAGGGGTGTAAAACTTTTCTTAATAGGATAGCATAGAGGAGAATAATAATTTTAAAATCATATTAATAACATCATATTCCTATAGATTTCCCTCTCTATGGGGTGGATGGATAAGTTGCATGCTTGAACTTTTTAAAAATCTTATCATGACTAACCATCAAATTCTATTTTTGTCGCATACTTTTAAAATTAAAGGGAGAAAAAGGAAGAAGTTTGAAATTTGTGGTGGCACACAAATTTTGTGATAGAGGCCAAAAGCTTGTGGGCTCAATATACATTAAATGTTTTCATTATTTAAGGGGTAAATAGATACCCCTTGATATCCCCTAGCTTGTCACGTCCCGATCTTGCGGATATGGGGACGCTACGACGACGTATATATACTGGGCGGAAATACCGCCACATATGTACGCTAAACCTCAATATAAGGAATAAATACAATACATACGATTATTTCGGTATTAAATGAGCACAACAATATCTGCAAAAGAGTTCGTGATCATAATAGATATGGAAACATGGATAAATAAGGGAATAGAAGCAAATAGTAAAGATACCTATGAATCAAAAAGGGGTGGTGGTCTCAAGATAATATCTCAGGAAATAACAGGTGCTACAAAATTTCTGAGCTCCAAACTGCGCACGCAAACTCAGAATCATTAAAAAGCGACCTTGTCAGTGGTAAAATGAAGGAAACAGTAATAGTATATTATAATAGTAGTACAATTATAATAATATATAATATATATTTAACTACCAGTTATACAATATAACTATAATAACAATCATCATATATATATACAAGGATCATATTAGCACTATAACATTACCAATGCATAACATGTTACAACGGTGTTATAACAATAATATTATCCAATTCTATATCATTAATATCAATAATCATGTCATAGTTGTGTTACCAAATACAACTATATATAATAAATAAATGAAATAAGAGGTAAGTCATTTTGAGAGTTATGTTATTATAATAAATAAGAATGATACCATTTATATATTATTCTCAATATGCGTAATATGATACAAGATTAAGTGATTTCCTAATTAAATCAAAGTGTGAAAGTATCATGTAGTAAGTGTTAATTATCTTATATTTCTTGTTGACCCTAAATATAACAGTAGCATGTGGTGTCGTAATGATTATTAACATGTAGTTATGAAGTACGTAGAATAACCATATTACAGTGTGATGCTTATACTGCAACAGCCAACAGTGTGCGTACAGAACATACGTGAAATAGAGAATACATAAAATACAAAGTAAGTATACATGAATAGTGTATCTTGACATGAAGTACAAATGTACAAATGACATGGTGGTGGATGAGATATCAGGATATGTAACAAGTATAAATGGATAATAATATACATGTATCGAGCGTGTCATATGCTTTATACAATAATAACAATCAGTACCCCTTGGTATTTTAATCAAATTCCTCCAGTGTCTCATACCACTAGCAGTTCATACCAGAGCCTGTCCGAACATGACATACGAGTACGATTATCCGAATGAAAGAATGACCAAATAGCAAGTATCCATGACGTCACCATTGTTGGGTTATTAAATGTATCATGTACTGGGTCTGAATAACAAGTGCACTGAGGATGCTTCCATCATGCCAACACCCCGTGATGTAGGATTCTAGAGGTGGCCCTCACGGATTCAAGCTGTGGCCCCACCATGTATGTGGTGTGGCACTTTATTGCGTATGATTTAGTTCCACACACGATGTGTTGGACGCCAGCTGATCGTGCGTATAACAGGTATATAAGATAACAAGAATACTAAGTCTGATCAATAATAATATCTATACAAGAATACCAAAGACATCTTTGTCACTCAACACTAGGCTGAGTGAGGATTCTATAGGTGGCCCCAACCACGTATAAATGTGATGTGACACTTTACTCCGTGTGGTACTTAGTTCCTCCCATGTTCTGCCGGACGCTGACGTGACTGTGTTAATAACAGGTATACCGGAATATAAGTATGCTAGCTTATTAACAATATCTATAATATGTAGCCAGTTAACAAAATTTTTTATCAGTAATATAATAACATGAACAAGTATACAATGTAACAGGGGTACAAAAATATTCAAATAACACTAATCCAGATAACATGAATAATGATTCATGCAACAAGAACACATAAACAAAGAGCCATGCAACATGGATACATGAACATTTAGGGCATGGATAAAAGTGAATCCATGTTACAGTGAGAATAGTATCTGGTATAACAAGTATCCAATGTAACAAGTATCTATATGACATAACAATTCAGTATAACAGGGTATCTGTACGATGATGATGCAAACACATGAATAATAATGTCCGATGTACTAGTATATCCGTATAGCAGTGATACATGTACATGAAATGTGAGTGTCCATAAACATAATGAACGCATATCCGAACATGCATGATCAATGTCCAATGTATTAGAGTGTCCAGTATAATAGAATATCTGTGTAGCGGTGTCAGTATCAAGGTGACATGGATATGTATCAAGTATCAACTTATTACTATTTTGTTCTAACAATTTCAATATTATTAACATGATCGATATCATATAGTAATTAAACACAATTATCTAGATTACCATACTTAAATTATCAATTTATTTATAAATCTAATTTTTCTTTATTAACATCTTTTAATTTCTCAATACGTATAGATAATCCACCTATATTTTATATTATATCAAGAATCCGATTAATTACTATCTTATTGAACATGTTTAAAGTTCTATCACGCATATTCTAGTTTCAGTTATTTACCATTAATAACAATATCTTAAATAATATTTACTGTGATTTATCGATAATCATGTTTTAAATACAACAATCAATTTTATTCAACATGAAATTATATAATTTATCAAAGTAAAACACTCACATAGCTATTACAGGGAGGTAGTTCGTCTTTTTACGCTCGCAACGGCTCGAGAATCGTCCAGTTGGACACCGGATGCTCAAGGTATCGCTTGAATACTAAAAAACATAAAAATGGGTGAAATATGAAATAAAAAGGTTTAAAATGTAAATATTATAAATTTTCGGGGGGTTTTATATAAAATTACCTTTATATAGTTTTTGAGCGGGTTTGTGTTGCTAACGGGTTAGGTTTAGACCCAATAGCTCAAACCCATTAGAAGTACTAGATATAAAGGTTATTGGGTTTGATTTATTGGGTTGAACCATATTGGGTTTGGGTATATGTTTAACGGGTTGGGTTTTAGTAAGGGTTTAACCCATTAAGAGAGAGAGAGAGAGAACGAGTGAGGGAGGGGAGCAGGGGAGAGGCACGGCCGACCAAGGTTGGTCGGCGGCCTGGACGCGGTCGGAGGCAACGCGCACGGCGGAGGTGCCCAGGAAGAGGAGGAGAGAGAGCAAAAAAGTGATGGTGATGATGGTGATGTTATGGGAGGAGAGTGGTGGAGGTAGAGTGGTGTTGGTGGTGGGGTTTGGCGGTGGAGGAAGAGATAGGGGGTGGGTAAGTGGCTGGAGGTGGCGGTGGTATGGGTGGTGATATGGGTGGTGGAGTTGATAGATGTGATGTTGTAGGTGAAATTGGATGTGGGGGTGGTGACGAGGAAGATAGAGAGGTGTAGAAGGTGGTTGTGATGAAATTAAAGGAAGAGGAGGTGTTGGGGAGGAGCACCGGAGCTAGGCTGCCGTGGTGGGGGGCTCGCCGGCGGTGGAGGTTAACCGGGGGTGCTGGTCGGTCTGTAGAGGAGAGAGGAAGAAACTGGGAGAGGAAATTGAAAAGATTAGGAGAGAAATCATAGAATAATTGGGGACAATAAGGGAGAGAGGTTAAGAATGCAAGAAAGAGAGTGATTTGGAGAGGATTTAAGGAGGTCGGTGGGTAAGTCGGTGGGGAGAAAGAAAAAGAAAAGTGTAGGAGGAAAAAAGAGAAAAAGAAAAAGAAAAGAATTATTATTTAATTGGGTCGAATTTCGATCATTTTAGAACGGTTCTCAAAAATTCTATAAAATATTAAATATTATCCGGAGAGCCTAGGTGAAATCGGATTCAAGAAATACAGTCTAGTTTGCAAACTAAAAATCATGAAATCAGTCGGTGATACTTATCGATACCGGTTTGACTCGATTTTGATGAATTCAGAAAAATCTCCAAAAAATACTCTAAAATAGAGAATATGATTTTGAAGAACAATATGAAAGCGGATTTCAGAAACTCAACTCCGTTTGTAAATTAAAAATCATAAAGCCAATTATCGGTATCGGCCGACATCGAATTCGAAGGTTTTTCAAAATAATTCAGAAAAATTTTGAAAAATTCTGAAAAATCAAAATAATTGCAAAATGATATCGAAGCTGAAACCAATTCAATCTGACTAGCAAGAAGGTAAAATCAAATTTGTACACCGTATCGCGTACAGATACTATGACACATGCATCTATGGTCGGGGGGGGGGGGGGGGGGGGCTTACATTGCTCCTCTGCCACTGCTCATTTTTGTTGTGCCATCCATCATTGGTAGGCTTTGAAGAATGCCTTTTCGAGAGAAAACTTCAATATTAACTTTTGGTTGGAACCAAATTTTGGCTCTCGCACCGATGAAGTTGCATGGTTTTACTAGCTGCTCGGGTATGGATCTGGGAAGGTAATGAGATTTGCATGGATTTGTAGCTTCCTGTCCAAAAACTATGAAAAGTTGTAAATTTCTAATTTAAGAATTAATGGATGATGTGTTGAATTTCGTGCACAAGTGGATTACGTATGTGGTAGACCACTGATCTAGGTTTAGTTTGGTGATTTTGGTGATAGTGTATGGTAGGTGGAAATATATTACATTTCTAATATGTGTTTAGGAATTTGTAGCTATAATATGTGAAGACATGAAAATAAGAACCAGACCCATGGAGAACACAACCTTTGTAATTTTAGTTCCATTATCCTGAATTCATCAGCATTTCTGCTGAAATATGTTACAGCTCTTTTGTAGCTTTCTGGACTTTGGTCATGCTCTACAGCCAACCCCATTTTGATGGGAGAATCCTAGATGATGGTGATGATATCAACCTTTCAGAAGCTCTTTTTACCAGGTGTTCTGAAAGACCTATGACAAATTTAAAACATGGATGAAATCTAGATTCTAGCTGATTAAAGATGTGAGGTTGGGACATGCAGGAGATTGGCTCAAAACAGTCAACAACCCTCATAAAAATATACCCCCCCACGCCGCCCGCCCGCCCGCACCAAAAAAAACAAATTTTATTTCTTCTGATGGTTAGAGGACTTGATCCTTATATTAATTGGTAAGAAATTTTAGGATGAAGAAGGTTAACAAATTATTTACTAGGTTGGCCTAAATTTTCTGCCAGTTTATGAACAGTATCTTGTTTAGGCTTGACAATGATACTTGTTGATTTTGTTATTGGAACGCATACTATGTAGAGAGGTGGAAAGTTTTATGGCGCGTTGGATTTAACATTTGGAAAGTGCATCTTGCGTAGTGTTGGCTGCCCTTTGTAACTTGGTGCTGAACATGTTTATGGTGTATTGGCTTGAACCACTGGCTGCAAATTAAAGTCCTAATAGTCGCAGAATTAGCTTCAAAGTTTTGAGGTACTTCAAGGCCAGAATTTGGAAAATTTTGAACAATCTGCAGCAAGTGCAGGAGAAATGGGAAGAAATTATGAAGCTAAGCAAGCGTTCAATTGATACTGTTGGAGTCCTTTCTTGAAATTCTTGTGTTTGTTTATGCTTCTTAAGTGGTAGTCTAAACTGAAATTGGAAGAGAAAAGGAATGTGAAGAATCATTGATGGATGCAATAAGACTAAAAAATATCTGACAGCTTATCTTCCTCTGATTTTTTGTTGTCTTCAAGCTTTTTGCAGTAGAAATCCCTGAAGGAATATCACAAAGTATATGCCATACTAGACCACATCAGAATCCATGGAAGTACTTCCTGGGACTTTCTAATTCTTGGTGGAGAAAAAGAAGAGACTCAGAAGAGGCCTTGCTAACAAGCAGACCTGAGAGGGTTATTATCTACAGGTGTTTATGGGCATTCACTTAATAGGAATGAAGAAGGCTTGGTAGGTTTGTCTAGTTGGTTGAGACTGTTTTGTTCCTTGAAACACTAATTAGGAAACTTTTCTAAAATTGACTGTCCTACTTTCTATACTTTATTTTCAACCTTCACATGAGAGCTTGAAACGTTTATTGTGTAGTAGTGCAAACTTCGACTTGGGGGAAAATGTGAGTAGATGAAGTAGAAACATGAAAAGCTTACTGATTAAGAACCAAATGTTGTAGTTATCTTTGCTCACTATTCAAATTTTAGGATAACTCTGTATTGTTGAACTTCTTATCTGTTCTTTCAGATAGTTGCATGGGTCGATGTTATCTTGTGATAGCTTAAGGTGTTTAGTTTGACCAAGTTTGGACAATGTTCCTATTTGTTGTTTTGTGGGCTTCCATTTTAAAATGAGTTGGTTATGTTTATAGCATGGCAATCTTCATGATGCTTATCCTCCTACTGAATTTGACTTGTGTGTGATTTAAGGTCATCCATTTTGTTGACAGCTAATTGATGCATAGGAAGATTCGTACTTTTTTTTTTTTATTTTTCATTCCTAGGAATTGAGATATAGTCATGGGTAATGACTAACAGCATGGTTTTTTCATCTGAATTGCATATATAGCACATATTTTGCACTAATGAGATAGACGTTATGTTTGATTATTGGTATGTATTCTGTGTAGCGATCTCCAACATTCCCATAGACTAGGAAAGAAGTCTGGATGAAGGGCGGTGATGACTAAGTTTGCACGGGGTGTTTTCATCTCAAGGCATAATATGGCAAATAGCCAATCAGGGACAACTTTACCCTAGCGATTCAGGAGGAAGAGGTTAGGTGATAAGGTTTACCTTGGTCTCATTGGGTTCGTGTACACCCATTTGCATTTGTTTGTTGGTTGTTAAATCCTACTTTGTAGTCCTGTTGTGTATATTTGGCTTGTTTGATTGCTTCATGACCACATATACAACTGATGGAAGGTGATTCATAAAACCTGCCTCAAATTTTAGTTATGGCTTCCTTTCCTTGGTATTTCTCCAATTAGGCGATGTCCACCCACTATCGAAATCTATATTAGATCACTACAAGAATATTGTGCATTGCTTTATTCTGATATCGGCATATGTCAAATTCTTCTGAATTTCTTGCATTGTGCATGTGAATTTAAAGATCATTAATGAATTGCTCATCTTTTCTTTTTGATTCAGGGTCTGTCGACAAATAGGCAGTTGCTAGAGGAGCTATCAACTACACCACATAATCTGAAACACATGACGTTGTTGGTTGGGTTTGACGATGATGTCTACCAAGGAATCTCATATTTGTTCAAGAGCTGTCCTAAAGTTGAAACTCTTGAAATAAAGACCATTGATGAGAATACCCATGAGGCGAGTACTGCTATTTTAAGTTATTTTAAGTTAAAACACTTAGCCTCCAGTAATCTAGAACATGTGATCTACGTTCATTATCAGTTCATTTATTTGGCTATTTTCCCCCCTGCAGCTACTCAAGCGTAATTTCCCCTATGCACCGCTTTTTGATGGAGATGAGCATCCGAGGTACCAGAGTCAGCAACTGGCTCATCTGCAGGAAGTGAGTGTGTGCGGATTCAGAGGAAAAGATCATGAGATTGAGTTTGTGAAATTCTTGCTCGACAATTCTGTTTCCTTGAAGCGGATGACCATTCGGCTCTCAATCAAGTTTTATCTAGACGAGAATGGGAAGGCCGATGTCACTCAGAGGTTGCTGGAGCTTAAGCGCGTCTCTCCTAATGCTGTCGTCAGTGTTTCTTAGGACCTGGGGGGGAACAATGTTTGAAGCCTAGTCATGAGTTTCTTCAACTCATGTTTAATTTCATTGTGAGATGAGGAATTGTTACTCTTGCTGTTCTCTCTCTCTTGTGGTGTCGACAAGTCTTTAAATTGTTTTAGTTATGAATGGTATTTTATCCCTTATGTGAGCAGAATTTTCTTGTAAAATGACTCCAGGTTTGTTACTTTTTCTATCCAGAACTAAATGTTATGCGAAAATGATGATACATCTGAAGAAAAATATTATAAAAAATGATAGAATTGGAAGAATGTTCGTATTTTGATTATGTATCTAGTACTCCCTATGTGAGAACTTTGCTGATGTTGGATGAGTATGTAAATTTGGTCGCTTTTACAGTATAAACACATTAGGTTTTTAGTTCCTCTGTATGCGAAAATTATGATGATTTTAATTTTTAGGACAATTTTTCAAATTTTTCCGGGGGTAATTTGTAAATTCTGTGACATTTTCATAAATTCTTGAATTAGGCTGATTGGCAGCGAATTCTTTTATTAGTTTCTTTTTCTATTAGACTGTGGAGTTTCTAATGATTACTATTTTCAGCTTTTCATTTTCTTTCATTTTCTTTTTTTTTTATTTGAGTTTGAATCAAAATATGAGTTTTTATTTACAGAAGTGTTTTTGTTGAGCTTGAATAGTTTTAGAATTTTATATATGAAGAGCCTATATAGACACTGGTTGGATATTTTTGTAGGCACACTGTTAATTAAATAAAATTTAGAATTTCTAATTAAACTTAGTGAGTTCCGAGCTACTCTCTGTGGATTTAAGGTTCGTTAGGGGATCCCGACCGTTGGTGATTGGTTCCTTCAGTATGAGTCATTTCTATAGCTTGAGCGTCAGTCATTTCTATTAGTAGTTAAAGTCAAACCTAAATTACAATCTTTAAAAAAAAAAAAAAATTACCAAAGCAACAAAAAACATGTTAGATTGGGCCTTTGGTTTGCTACAAGTGGGAGGAAAATATATAAATGAAAAATGAGAGGAAAATGTAGGAAATGAAATCTTGTGCAAGTAAGTTTTCCGGTGTTTGATTGTAATGTGACAGTGTAAGTGAAAAAATATATTTGTACTTTCTGATGTTTGGTTAGTAATGTAAACATAGAAGTGAAAATATTTACTACAAAGTTGACCGTAAAATAATATTAAAATAGATATTAATTATGAAGTTTTTATTGATTACAATTAGACTGCAAGTGAGATTTACATGACCACAAAATTAATTATTTTGAGTTACAACTTATTATAAGTGATATTTACATGAACACAAAATAAACTGTAACATCCTGCAAGTGAGAAAATGATAATGTAAAATGGAGGTATGGTGTAAAAGGGAAAAGAGAAAGAAAAAAAAGTTCCCATTTTCCTTTTTCGATTCTAAACAAACACCAGAACTGAAAAATGAGTTTTCTACTTTCACCCCAAACAAAACACTAGTCAAATTTGGGCGCTGTCAAGAGTGAGGTTTGGTTATTAGAAGTTCTAACAGTCTTTTATGTTTTTGAGAAAAATTAAATTAGATTTTGCATGTATTAATTTGTAAATTAGGAAAGTTTTAGTACAAATCGGGTCGGATCTGCAGCAGTCAAAATGTGGATCCGCACCTGACCAACTTGCATCTCTTACCCTAAAAAGAAAGAAAAAAAACCCAGTATCAAGTGCCTGCCACTGCTTCCGCCCGCTGCATCCAGAGTTTTTCTCTGCGTTAAAGCTCGAGCCTTTTACAGAAAATGGTGGCTTTTTTGGAAGTTCATGCTTTTGTCCAGCTCAGCCGCCCATCGCCGACTATCTCCGGCGTCCGCCGCCGCCAGTTCTGCCGCTGCGCCGCCGCTCCGGCGACACCATGGCCCCCGATGTTGAGAAGGAGGCAGCGGATCGGACTTCCATTCGCCTTGGGCTCCCGAGCAAAGGGCGAATGGCCGAAGAAACCCTTAGTCTCCTCAAAGTAATTTATTTATTTATTTCTTCTCATTTATTTGTTCATATTGCAGTTCCTCTCTCTCTCTCTCTCTCTCTCTCTCTCTAACTTCATTTTTTTTTTTTTGGATTATGAATAGGATTGCCAGCTGACGGTGAGGCAGGTGAATCCAAGGCAGTACGTGGCTGACATCCCACAGGTTTTCTGTTTTCCTCTTTCATCCGTCTCCAATTTGTAAATAAATGCATTTTGGTAGATTTTGAACGTGATTAGTGATCAAATTGCTGCATCATTTGCAACGTCAAATAGCCCAGGTTATTGTGTTTGTGAATTTGTTTCAGGAAATTTAGAATTTCCCTTGTCCACCGACCACCTGTTTACCCCGGGGCGACAACACCACCCAATGAATTGAAACTGAATACTGCACTCGAGGGAATTAACGAGAAATTGATGATTGTGGGTGGAATGTCTTGTTATTAGCATAAATGGAAAGAAGTTTTTTTTTTATCTCAATGAAAATTAATGCATAATGTAGATGGAGAGTTCGGTCTATCATTGCTTCACACTCATCAAGATGCCTTCTATTATGTATCATTCCCCATGAGTTTTGCTTTGGTGTCCTTTAGTCCCTTTTAAGCCATCCATCATAAGGACCGGTCTACGAATCCTTCTCCTTTTATCACCCCCTTCTCAGTTAAGTTAGGATCTAATTCGTCCCTTTATAGTTCTTCACCCACATTCATCTTTTTAGTATGGACTTACGCTAGTAATTACCTAACATTTAGATTAGTTATTCACCCACATTTTCTGTCTTGTACAACATTAACATGCCTTAATGGGTAGACGCTAAACAATGTTATTATCATTATCAATGCCACTTTGACATAGTCCATCTTTTTGTTAAGTTAACACGAATTTGCTCTAGTCACATGTCACCTACTACCACTTTGTGGAACTGATTTATAAATGTTGAGTGATGATGATTAATCTTTTTGCAGTTATTGATCCATCATTGTAGCATATAACCCAGATTTCAGGGGTTTACTCATCTGGTACAGTACATGACATCTGTAATGCTCTTATGTAGCTCTCTAATTTGGAGGTTTGGTTTCAACGGCCTAAAGATATAGTTCGCAAATTGGCATCAGGGGACCTAGACCTTGGTATTGTCGGTCTTGACACTGTCAGTGAGCATGGACAGGTAAGCTTTTTGAGTATATGATGTATTCTGTTTTTCCCATTTGTTCTCTAAGTAAGTCGTTATTCAGTAGCACCATCTTGCATTCTTAGATACCATTTAGGATGTAAATTGGCAATATGGCTCTCTTTTTAGAAGAATATATATTACTAAAGAATATATATTACTACTTTTAAATTATCTCTCTTTGTAAAGAATACTAACAGTATATAAAGACGGGAAGTTATTTCTCTACAAACTTTTTTGCAATTGTGCTTGTGGCCTATGTTGCACGGACACGGAAACATTGAAATGGACGCGACAAATGGACACGATTCATGGGCACGTGGCAAATTATTAAAAATACACATGACTCGTGTGTCCGACACGTTTCGGACACGACACGGCTCCATGATAGAAGTGTCAGTGCTACATTGCTTGTGACCATTATAAATGGACAATATATGATTAAGACATACAAGGTGCCTTTTGCACAACCCCCCTCCCCCTTCTTTTTATTTATTTATTTATTTTAAAGGCCCTTGTGTTTCCCTGCACTTTCATTTCTGCTGGGTGTTATTCTCTCTGAACGTGGTCTTTTGCTTCCCACAACCAATCCTGGAGCTACCACCATTTGAATTGCTTTGTGTTTGAATTATTATTTGACCAAACACGTGTATTTCTCACTCCCATTGTTTCATTTTCTGATCGATTATTTGGATGTGTTGGGTTTTGTTACTGGCTGGTTCATTCATGTAACTTGCCTCAAGCAGTGGGTTCTATTGCTGATTTGATCAAATTGGCGTTTAAAGGTGTCCAACTCAATGATGTCAGGCCTGTGGACTGTTGTACAGAGTTAGATTTAAAGTAATCGTATTTAAAGAAATGATTACTTAATGATCATGATCATTTCAATCCATAATTAGATCTGGTAACTGTGCATAAGAACCAAGTTGTCTAGGGACAGTTGATACAATTGACCTTTAATTGTTATACTTCAATTTATAGTTGACTGGGACAGCAATGAGACAGTTATACTGGAAGAATTTATATCCAAGCCCGTAGTTGTTCTAGTCAATTGCAATAGTATCTTGTCCCAGAGAGTATCTCTGCAAGCTATCCAGAAGAAGTAATCCTGAAAGTTGGATATATTTATGAATATCTGTTCTCAGCCTAATTAAGTAATGGAATTACCAAATAAAAGCCAGACAATTCATTTTTCCTCCCTAGAGCCATGTATGTATGTATCAAATTGGTAAATTGTGATTGGGATCTGATTTGACTATGTTTCAAACTTTCAACTATAGCTGTAGGTACCTGAACCTGATATAATTTTTTTTCCCACATAATCAGTATCATTTTATCTATTATATTGTTACTAGGAAAATGCACGTCATATGAACCAGTGAGACTCTGATCTTGATTATTTGTACAAGAATGTATGTCTCAACAACCTAATCTCTACTATTATAATGCCAATTCGTGCACGTAGCTGGCCGTGACGACCGACCACATTCTTATTTTCTTTTTCCCATTTTTTTGAGGTGGGTCCCACGCCATTTAGTTACGCGAACACTCTTTCTCGTGATTCCTCTCTCTCTCTCTCTCTCTCTCTCTCTCTCTCTCTCACACACACACACACACACACCACACACACACGCATCCTAACCAAATACATGGCACCCCCACTTCCCCACTTCTCTCTTTTACTTTGATGAATTGGGACCCACAAAATTGGTTCTCACTTGAGCTAGGTGGGGGTTTGGAGTGTCTTAAAAACACAGTGCCCATTACTATCCAAATAACAATTTTGTTTTTAAGAAAATCTTCTTCCCTTATCAACAAGTCATGTGACTCATATCTCTTTAAACTTTACAAATGAGCCATTATAAAAGTTTAATTTCTTAGCATATATATAAGATTATTTAATTTTACATTTAAGTTGGATTACTTATATATTATGCTATATTATCTTACTCTTCTAACTTATATATATATAATTATATTTATAAATTTAAATTTACTTTATTTGTAAATGTAACTATCTAAAATATCAATGGATTTCTTTCCCATATTAAATTATTAATTTTGTACCTGCATATCTTTGTTTTAAAAATTTAAAGATATATTTTTAAGTATATCACATTATTTTTTTTAGAGAAATATGTCTCCTTGATATGTGTAAATCATGATATTAATTTCATATATTTTTAATGTCTTTTACATGTTTAATAGTGTGTGTTAGCGTCCTAACGTGATTTATGCATGCACATGTAGGATAACCCAAAACATGACCTTAAATTTAGTAACTGATAAATAGATATTAAAGGATGCACTTAGCGACAAAAATGTCATTAGCAATTAAATAAAATTAAAGAATTAATAATGATACACACCATCATATACATATTTTTATAGTGCAAATTGCTTAATCAAGCTATAAAAAATTACATATAATTTTTTACTTACACGTGCATTTGCGACAAGATATAGAGGCTAAAGGTCTTAGTGAAGGCATATTGCTCGATAGGAATGAGTGGAGAAAGCTGATCCATGTGCCCGATCCGGCGTAATTCTCTTTTGGTTCATGTAGCCTACCCCAATTACTTGGGACAAATGGCTTAGTTGTTGTTGTTGTTGTACACGTGCATTTGCGCTTGCCCAAAAATCGTAATTATGTATGGCGGCTTAGTTAAATCATGCCTCCCTGCCCAAGAAAATTTTTTGTATGAGAAAATAAGAAACTGTAGCTGTTGATACTTGGTAGAGTAATGGCTTCTAAAGTGAAAGGTCCTAGGTTCAAGTTTGGCAGGCGGCACCTAACACAACATGATTATAGGAATTTCTTCCTTTTTGGAGAGGATAAGACTCATAAGAGTAATCCACCTTATTAATTAGAAGAAAAGATAAAACAAAACAGGGGAAAAGAGAACATTTGTAGAAATTTTTTAGTTGAGAAAGAAATAAGAAGAAAAATGATATTATGAGCAAGAAATTTGCATTATTTTAGCTTCATGGAAAATAGGAAAGTTGTCTACCTGTCATATAGGGGGAAAAAATGCTGGATATGGATAATTCAATCCTGAGTTTGGGTTCTACAAATTATGGGATTAGTACTTGGCCGTGGATCCTAGATTTCTTGCATGTCTATTGCACTTCTGGAAAGCTTCAAGCTGTACAGTATCCTTATAACTTAAGTTCTTTTATGAATATTAATAGTAACTTTTCTAAAATCATAGCAGAAAAGTAGCTTTCTACAAAGATATCATCAATATATATTTTTGAGTATAACTACAGTAAATATTTAGTGGTGAGATAGATATGAGAAAAACCACTTTTTATTGATTAGTGAAACCAGGCCTCCTTTTCCTTTGAATTTAAAAACCTCTCCCCACTTTACAGGGGCATAACCTTCTTTTTCTGCTTGTGTCCCCCACCAGGGGATGACTTTGACTAACGCGGGTCTCAACCAATTTGCTTTTTATTTGTTGTTGTTATTTTGTTATTTTGTTTTGTTTTAAAGAGAGGAGTGATTTGACTATACGAGGGAATAAAAGCTAAGGCCACATTGAGAAGGGTAATCTTCTATAGTCCTATCGAGAGAAAGCGATTTACACTTAAAGACAATTAGTTTCCTCTTCAGTTTCTCTGTCATGAGAAGCCAAGCTCCTTTTTGCCAATAGTCTGGGCGGGCGTATTGGGAGATCGAGATACATAAGAGAAATTATTTAATAGAAAAGTTAAATAATACTTGTATAAGGTGTGCCCAAATGCCCTATTGCCCAATAGATGATGGCACTCATATAAAATTATTTTTCAGATCTGAGTGGAGATCAAGTCTCTATAGATCAATTCATAACAGTTGCCTGACACAGGAAGCACCCTAATAATATCATATCAGTCAACACACTGCAGGTTACACCTGCATCCAATTGCACCGATGAAGCCCTCTGGTAGATCTTTTTTATTGCATATGGTTATCCTTGTATTCAGGCCACATGCAGCAGTCAGGGTGAACAGGGCAGATAGATCTGGGAATGCCTTGTTTAAGACCCATTTTGCACAGTAACTCTCTACTTTTACAACCACTTACTAGAATATTTTGCTTATCTTAGATAAGTTCGGATTTAGTCCAACCAACCTGTTTGGGGTTAAACTCTCATATATAGATTCTCATGGACACGTCCCAATTGCACCCTGTTGTATGCCTTCTGAAAATATAAATTGAGGAGATAGCCTGGTTACCCCTTCATTTGCACTGGTGGATTATTTCATGTACATAATGACCCCATCTAGGATGTAACCCTCTGAAGTTAGGATGGAACTGTAGGAATTGTCTTTTTCTTTCCAAAAGGTTATGCGTTAAGAATTCTTTAAATCTTCTTTTTGCAGGGCAATGAGGATTTGATTCTCGTTCATGACGCACTTGAATATGGAGGTTGCCGTTTATCTATTGCTGTAAGTATGCTGCCAGCTTATCCCACTCCAGAAAGGAGCATTCCCTGAAAATTTCAAATTACTAATGTAAATGATCTAATTTTTGTCTCATTAGATTCCGATATATGGGATTTTTGAAAATGTAAACTCTTTGCATGATCTTGCACAAATGTCTCAATGGACAAAGGAGAGTCCTTTGCGAATTGCAACTGGATTTACTTATGTATGGTAACTCCCTTAGCTTCTATTGGGTTTTCATCTATAGAAGCTTTAAGAACTCTTATAATTTCTTTCTTCACAGCTGGGCCCTAAGTTTATGAAAGAGAAGGGTCTGAAGCATGTCAACTTCTCTATTGCTGATGGAGCACTCGAGGCAGCGCCTGCTGTAAGAATTCTCTTTCTTTGTGAAAAAATAATTAGCATAGAGTATCTTTTTGAGGGCAAGATATCTCTGGTTATTTTAGCTTATCTCCTCTCTGGGCCATTTTTTATTTATAGCTTTTCATGTAATGATTTTTTTTCTTTTTCTTTCTGGGGGTTGCTTGTGCATCTTAAAGTCTTTTAAATGCGTTCTTCTTGTCTTCTATATGCTGGAAGATGTGGGACTTCAGAGGTATAAGGATCACTGCTTTCAATGTGGAGAATATTGCTGCATTATTCAATTACATGTCCTTGATATTCAAATTTCATTTTTTTTCCTTTTACATGAATCAAAAGAACATCTCTGTTATTACTTTGTTATTTTATTTTGTAGACTGTTTTGTAGACTGTTCTGACAGCCAACCTGTTCATACATTAAGATACTTCTGATAAAATATTTACAGATTGCAGCTCTCAGAAATTGATTTTTTTTTATCAGTCTTCTATTCTATTTTTTCAGATGAGTATTCATATGGAATACGGCTTGACTATAGGTACAGGATAGTGGATACCTATGGAACATAGCTGACATTTGCTTGAATCTGCCATGAAAATCATTTTGCGCAGTTATGGAATGTCAGAGCATATATTTTTCAGGTGTACCAACCTTGTGTCTCATAAAAAATATGTGATGCTGTACAGGGGTTTGTGCAAATTGCACACTGTTAGATCAAGCATTTAATTAGTATAAATGTTGGATAACTACTCCCAAAAGCCTAAGCTGATAGCTTGTTCGTTAACAATGTATGCCAAGTATCTTAATAGTAGTGAAAATGTATATCCATGGCAATTTATACCCCAGTCAATTCTTAGTATGAATTCCCATAGCTAAAACATATGATCCTATAATCATTTTTTCCCATTTTTTTTCATGTTTCCTCAGATGGGCATAGCTGACGCCATTCTGGATCTTGTGAGTAGTGGGACCACATTGCGTGAGAATAATTTAAAGGAAATTGAAGGCGGGGTTGTGCTACAAAGCCAAGTAAGTTTTCGTCTGTCCTTGTGGTAGTTAATGCTCTAATGGAACACAGTATCAACGTTCTAAATTTTTTTTGAACATTAATGTTAAGAAGGTTTTAGTTTCTGAACATCTGGAACTTGTGCAGGCTGTGCTTGTTGCCAGCAAGAAATCCTTGATACAGCGTAAAGGTGTTCTGGATACCACTCACGAGATTCTTGAAAGACTGGAAGCACACTTGAGGGCAGCAGGGCAATTTACGGTATTTTGACAATTGCTTATACAATAATGAACCACCATATGTTAGATACCTTTATTTTTATGACCTGTCTATTATTTTCTTTGAATTTGGAAGGTAACTGCAAACATGAGGGGCAATAGTGCGGAAGAAGTTGCTGAGAGAATTCATAGTCAGCCATCATTAACTGGGTTGCAGGTAAGGGTTCTTTAAAGAACTGAAATCATAACTTTTCTTAGGCTGAATTTACTTTGAAAGTATGTTATGCCCTCGTCATAGGTTATTCCTTACGCTTGGAAATTTGCCTCCTCCCTTTTCATGTATTTTTTGCCCTTCTAATGTTGATATATTCTTGTGCTTGGCAATTGTTTTCAGCATTTTTTTTTTTTTTGACAATTTCAATAACTTGCCAGCTTAAGCATGCAGGTTTATCTATATTATATTGTTCCATATTTCTCAACCAATGAGTAGTGATTTCTGGATTGAGATTTAAAATTTTGAAAATGTTGGTACTAATTAAAGTTACTTTTCACTGAAAATTTCTTGAACTTTCTATGGGTCACAATGTTCATTTAATTTTAAGTTGTGTGCTCTCCAAACAACTACGTGAATGACGAAAAATTTGGTATGGTATCTCTAGGATCCGAAGGGTTCTCCTTATCTAGTGCCATGTCTGATGAGGACATCACGCAGTTCCCAGTTATCTTTTCATGTCTTAGCTTATTTAGAGGATTTTATGTTTTGTTTATCTTTCTTTTAGTACCACATCGGTTATATCCGAGAAGTTCACTTTGTAAGAGCTTATATAAAGAAGCTCAACTCAATGAATAAGTAGACAATGATTAAATAAAAAATTTTCTAGTTAAAATTTCAGAGCTCTTGGGTTCTTGAGGTTGGGTGTGAAGCCCGTGGTGTAAGGGGTGGCGAAGCCCAAAGTTATCTGGTTCTTTCTCCAACCCTAATCTCTCTTTTTATTTTATTTTTTACAAAACCCTAGTTTTTCTTTTTTTATTTGTATTCGAAGGTGATTGCGATCCTGTTTTACATCAATTTGGTATCAGAGCTTTGGTCTCAATCTCCTTCGAATTTCTCCTCTTCCCCAAATCCTAAATTTAGATCTGAATCTCTAGATCTAGATCCACTTTGCAAAAAATAAATCGATTATTGTTAGATCTAGATCTAAATCTAGATTTAGATCTATTTAGATCTACTTTGCAAAAAAAAAAAAAAGAAGAAGAAGAAACAGAAAAACAGGAAGAAAAAAACAGAAAAAACAGCAAAAAAAAAGAAAACAGAAAAAAACAGCAAAAAAAACAGAAAACAGAAAAAAAACAGAAAATAGAGAGGGAAAAAAAGAAGAAAAAAACAGAGGAAAAAAATTCGATTACTGTTCACGTGAACAGTAATCACTCCGATCACTGTTCACAGTGAACAGTAATCCCCGATTACTGTTCCTGTGAACAGTAACCATTCTATCTCCCCCAAACTCCAAAACTCGTCCATTCTGAGCTCGTTTCAAGCCCGATTCGAGCCGTTTTCAAAGCAGCGGATTCGTGGAGAGCAACACTACACATCTACAGCCTTTATATCTTAGTTCAAGTTTCGGTCGTCTGCCAGGTTCAGCTCAGCAGATCAGCGCACCAGAGTTTGTTTCTGCCCAGATTAGAGCATGATTTGCTCCATTCTCGAGGTGATATCCTAACTTGACTTGAATCGTTAACTGTTAGATTACTTGTAACTACTATATGGATTGCTATAATTTGTTGGTTGAATTGTTATTTGCTTCGATCTAGTGGTTGCATCAGCATTTATCGCTTTTTTCATCATTTCAGGAATGCACTTTCTTTACATTTAGAACTTAAACTTTAGGGTATTTTTGTTTAGTGCATACATTTAGTTTAATTGACTTTAGGGTTCTCCACTGCATCTGCTTGTTTGCTTGAGTCATCATGACTAGTCAGCAGTATAGGGACCCCCACTTAGACCATCTACACAAACTCCATCAGGGTCATATGTCCGTTCATGATTATATTGCCATGTTTAAGGACTTAACCCGTCGCAGTGACGTGAGAGAGCACCCTTCTGAGACTCTAATTAGGTTTGTTTGGGGTTTACGATCTAAAATAAAACGTGTTATGATTACTGGCCCCTATGACTTAGACACTGTTGAAGATGCCTTTGATGTTGCATTAAAGTTAGACATGATTTTCAAAACCCTAGTCAATGCTAAGGCCAGGTGTTCTAAATGTGAGGATATAGACATTATGATTATCAATGTCTTTCAGAGAGTCAACATGTTAGAATTGTGTCTAGTGATGAAATTGACGTCTCGAACATTATTGAGGAAGTCCACGTTCCTTCCAATACTGTTAGTATAATTGAAGACACATCAGTTGGTGCCGACACACTGGTTATTGATGAAATTCACATATCTGATAGCATCAGTGATGGCGTGAATATGATAGTTGAGCCTACTACATTGCCTTTGCTTGTTGCATATATTGATGATATCACTAGGCCGATAGCAATTTGTAATGATACTCACAAATTTGTTGCGTACCCTTATAGTACTTTGCAGGAATTTGTGGTTGACAATAAGGTAATGGTTACGAGTCGCTGTGAGGCTGTGAGGAAGTTGCACGCTTGACGTAAAGACTTCGATAGGGCTCTGAAGAGGATTGCTTCCATTGTTTGCGAGTTGGATAGCCCATGAGATCCTGGTATTAGCTCCGTCTTCAGCAGGGATGATGCGCCTTGGTCTAATATCTATTTCTTGATCGAGCTGCCATCTGTCACAGCTGACCCGTCACGGATACCAGCTCCACCTCCACCACCATGGTATCAACATGGCGTACCAGTGATGCTGCTACGACCACCACCTTGGCCCGATTGAGATTCTTCGTGAGGAGAGTCTTCACTCGACAGGGTTGAGTTTCTCCCACCCCGAGGGAATTGATGAGGACATCACGCAGTTCCCAGTTATCTTTTCATGCCTTAGCTTATTTAGAGGATTTTATGTTTTGTTTATCTTTCTTTTAGTACCACATCGGTTATATCCGAGAAGTTCACTTTGTAAGAGCCTATATAAAGAAGCTCAACTCAATGAATAAGTAGACAATGATTAAATAAAAACTTTTTCAGTTAAAATTTTAGAGCTCTTGGGTTCTTGAGATTGGGTGTGAAGCCCGTGGTGTAAGGGGTGCGAAGCCTAAAGTTATCTGGTTCTTTTTCCAACCCTAATCTCTCTTTTTATTTTATTTTTTACAAAACCCTAGTTTTTCTTTTTTTATTTGTATTCGAAGGTGATTGCGATCCTGTTTTACATCAATGTCACTAGTTGTTATTATAGCTGGAGTTCGCTATCTTACTGCTACTGTGATTTTTTCTACAATGTAATTTGATCATTGTCATTATTCCTCAGTATCATGCAATGTTACTAGTTAATTAAATGCAGCAGGCCAGTAAAAGTTTGAAACCTAATTAGTTCAATGTCTTTTAACCTCTTCTGTTCATATGCACAGGGGCCTACCGTGAGTCCAGTATACTGCAAGCAGAATGGCAAGGTCTCAGTAGACTACTATGCAATTGTTATATGTGTGCCACAAAAAGCACTCTACAAGTCTGTTCAGCAACTGAGATCTGTGAGATATCCTCCTCGTAGTGTACTTGGAATTCTTCTCATAAATTGTTTAACATAAACAAAATTATACCACACAACTCCGAAATCATTTAACATCCTGAGACAGTTCTGGAATATTATTATTGGTTTTGCTTTTTGCTGTAATATCAATTATTATGTGACTTAAAAACACTTGGACCATTTAAATTGACTAATGGCTGTAGATAGTAGTAGCTTGTAAACAGTTGGGTATATATCCCCAACTTTCACAGGACTGAAACCTCTGATTCCATGGTAGGAGGCTCATTTGATGATTTTCTTTATCTTTGCTTTCATGCAGGTCGGTGGCAGTGGAGTCTTGGTTTCACCTTTGACTTACATATTTGAGGAAGAGACTCCTAGATGGCGCACTCTTCTATCAAGGCTTGGATTGTAACTCGCTAGTGTTCACCATGTTTTTTTGTAGCAGTAATGGTATTGTGAAATTCTAAGCATGAAAGGAGCTCGGTGAGTACTCCATGCTATGCCTAAACATACGATCGATTATTCTTAAGAGTTAAATTAGTGTGATCCTGATTACTTTTGCCTTGAAACCCTGTATTTTCATTCCTCCATATTTCCTTTAAAGGTGAAATGAACTACTTTCAGAGTAAACTGACTAATGTATTATCACATTGTATTATGATCCCTTTCAGCTAATTGTTGTAATTATGTGTCTCGAATTTTATTTAAATGAAAGTTAATCTTGATGTACAGGTACCACTGATTCTGCTTCCATGTGATCTGTCAATGTGTAGATGACGAAATAATTATGGCGAGAAAAATATATCCAGTTACTTTTCAAAGTAACTGAATATATAATGTAGTTATGAAATTTGTATCCTCTCTCTGGGAATATAAATTTTTTGCTGAAATATTTTTTCTGTTCCATTTTAAAGCTTGCAGTGCCTAGTTCTGAGATTTCACATTGCACATCAAATCTTTGAGGAGGAGGCCCTTGCATCTCATATTGACCAAATTTGATGTTTGAATAGTCATATGGTGGAATGGTGCTGCATGAATATTGCTTTGCAGCTAGAAGCATGTTGTGAGCTTGTTATATTTCTTGCAGTTGGTAGATTGTAAGTGTCCAGTTGGTGCAAGATCTTGGAAAAGTTGGGGGGAGATTTGAGCATGAGATAATAAGATGGATGAAGGATTTGCTGTTGTGCTCTCTGCTAGCAAAACTTCTCGAAATTTGAGGTTAGGAGATAGGATAGAAAGAAAATGCTTATATGACAATTTTCATTCACAATTTTTTTTTTATTGGAAAATGAGAATGGTTCTCAAAATAAGTTTTGTGAGAATTTCATGATGAGTCACTTCATGGCTGGTCGGAACCGTTCATCTCGATCTACATGCTCAAATTAGATCAACAATGAAAAATCACGCGATTTCAGATTTTTTTTATTTTTTATTTATGCATTAAATGATTTTTTTTTTTCTACAACGAATATAATATGTTTTGAGTAATCACTTAATGCAAGAGTAAAAATGCATGAAATGGAATCAATTTTCATTATTAGTCTGATTTGAGTGTGTAAATTAAGAGCTCAGATCATTTATGGGGTGGCTTATCATGAAGTTCACGTTAGTTAGAGAAACAGTCTTCTATGATCATTTTCCTTTTTCTTACTTTTAGGGAAACAAGTTTGTTCGCAAATTTCCTTTCAGTACAATCAATACTCAAAAAAATATGGGACCAAATGGGGACGACTCACAGTATGTCGCTTTCCATTATTTTTCTTGAAGCACAAGTACCCAACATCGAAAGTACAAATAAAGGGGGAGATATTTCACTTGTTTCATACATAAAATCGATAATTTTTAGTATGAAATTTATTTTTTTTTCCAACATTTTTTTTCTCTTTTCTCTCTTTATAATGTATAAATAAAAGTATACTTTTTATACTGAAACCTTTTTTTCTTCTCATTTTCATGTAGTGTTTGTTTAGGAAACGGAAAAGGGAAATGTGAAACCCTTTGGGCCTTTTTCTCTTTCTATTTTCTCTTTTACACCTCTCTTTTACTAATTTTGTGATCATATAAATCTCACTTGTAATAAGTTCTCACTTGCAGTCTAATTACAGTTAAAAGAATTTTATAAATAATATTTATTTTAATATTATTTTGTATTGTAGTCAAGTTTTTTTTACTTTCCTTTCACATTACTAACCAAACACCAGAAAACACAATTTACTTTTTCACTTACACTTTCACATTTCAACAAAGTACTGAAAAACTTACTTGTAGAAATTCTAATTTCTTACAGTTTTCTCACATTTTCCTCCTTATTTCTAACTTATATTTTTCCTCTTACTTGCGGCAAACCAATAAGACCGAGTAGGATTCTTCTATGAAATAACTCGGTTTCAGATGGAGTCATATTGGAAACTACTTGGAACAGAAAAGAACATAACCAAAAAAAAATAATAGAAATAAAAAAAAATGAAATAAACGACTAATATGCATTGTGCTTCGTTAAAATGTAATAAACAAATGCATTGGGGGTTAATTTTTAAGAAATTAACTTAGAGTCTCAAGAACAGATATTGCCACCCCAAAAACTAATGAATGCACCCCACAAATTAGGACACTCACAAAACTAATAAATACACCTCAAAAAATAAAAAAAAAAAAAAAAACCCCCAAAAAGCTCTCCAGCCTCTCCCCCTCACCAGTGACCCCCCCCCCCGGCGGTGAGGAAGAGGGGGCTGAGGTGGGGAAGGAGTGGGGGAGGAGGAGGGGAGGGGGCTGAGGTGGGAAAGGAGTCAGGGAGGAGGTGAGAGGGGGAGGTGGAAGCCAGGGAGGAGGAGGGGGAGCAGGGATGGGGGGGTGGGTGAGGAGGAGGAGGGAAGAAAGATTTTTTTAAACTTTTCACTAAAGATGAAATTATCAAAAAATAATAATAAACTTGTAATAATTTCTTTTGGTACCTTCATCATTTTTGGGTGAAAATATCCGCTCCCCAGGTCCCAGAGTGTGAGCTGCCTCCATTTGGAGAACAAACACTGTGACCTAGCCTATCAATGGGTCGGGTTCAGGCCCGGACCCGACCCGGACCCGACCCGATTAAGCGGGAATGGAAAGGGCTGCTCTGGACCCATGCCCGTTTATCCATATACCCGTATATCAGATTATTAAATGGGATTGGTCTGATTTTACTTGAACCAGACCCGATTACCCATTTACCCATTTCAAAACATAAATATAAATAATATTAATAGAATTAAAACCCTAGAGATTTAGGCTCAAGACTCTACCAATAAATGATCTCTTTTGTGCTTTAAGTGTTGAAGACTGTTGGTTGATTAGTGAGTGTTCCTATTGTTGTGTTTTTCAAATAAATTTGGGGGCCTTACTTTAAATTTTTTTTCCTTTATTAGAGTCTTTCATCGAAAATTTTCCCTCCATCTCTTGCACATGGTTGTATTTTATCCTTTATTGATATTAAAACATGCTTTCTTTCTCTTTACAAAAGTTTTTTTCCCTTCTCTTCATGTGTTTTTGTAATTGTATTTGTTTATGTATTTTTTTTTTTTTTATGGGTCTGGGTAAACGGGTTTGGACCCCCGGGTCCAGCGGGTCTGGGTATGAAAACCCACCTTCTGGACCTGCAGGTAAACGGGATGGGTATGATATGTTAATCTCACATTAAAGATTAAGTGGCCCACTACCCTATTCAATTGGATTCCTAATTAAGATTAACTGATATTATAGATGCCCATATTAAAGTTACATTTATATAAGTTAATAATCACATGAGGTATAAAGGGGTCATGATGGGTGGTTTTATCTCAGGGGGTTATTTGTAAATGTTAGACCCTCATCTCTCCTCCTGTAAAGAAAACAACTCTCTCTCATTTTTCATTGGGACATCCATCATAATTGCAAGGGTTGTGAAAAGAGAAGGATCAGAGAGAAGAAGGGTTTGGCATTAGGGTTATTGCAGGATCAAAGAAAGAATCGAGGTCCTCTTCAACATTCATCCATTCTCCACTAATGGCTTCAGGTATGGAATTTATTTGTTTGAATATGCATTTAAATTCTTCTTGAGATGCTTTTGATTCTAGATCCATGACAATTTAATCCGCATTAAAGTTCTTTTAATTTCTTTCATGATACCCTCTTGGGTAAACGAGTTCGGGTCTGATACCACCTGTACCGTCCCGAACCCGACCCATTGACAGGCCTACGGTGACCCACCAAAAAAATTATAAGTATGCTATTAAATTTTTTTTTTTACACAACTGCCCTCTTGAAAAATTCTAAAATGCTCTTCTTCTTTCTAATTCTCCTCCACCTTTCCCGGCATACGGTGGAGAGCCCTCGATCTCCCCACCCCCCAACCGCTTTCCTCCCCCTCCTCCTGCTCCGTCGTCTTCCACGGAGAGCACCGCCCACCCCCCTCCCTTTCCCGACCGCTCAGCTCCCTCCCCCTCATTATTGTTCGACTGGAAGTGGCCGAACAGATCAACTCTGTCCGCCCGGACATCCGACCAAACAATGAAGGGGGAGGGAGAGAGCGGGGGGAGGGGGAGGGAGTTGAGGGGGAAGGTTGGGGGTCGCTGGTAACGAGGGAAGGGGGAGGTCAAGGGGTGGGAGGTCGGAAGAGGGGAGGCGGCGAGGGGGTCGACGATGGGGTGGGCGGCTCACGAAAGGAGAGGAGGTGGAGGAGGAGAAGAAGGGATAGTTTTGCTATTTCGAAAATTTTGACGGCTGTCTTAATCACATTGGGTGCCTTCATCCATCTTCACTTTTTGGTGGCAATAGGCAAAAAACAAAACCCTCCAGAGTTCTCTGTCTCTCTGTGTTCTCCAGCAATGGCATCAGCTAGGGTTTTGGCCATCTCTGCGTCCTCTGCCTTCTCTTGCTCGTCGTCTCGGGCTTTTGCTTCCACCTCCTCTCTCGTCGCTCCATGGCCGGTGGAGGTCATCTCTCTCTTTCTCACGAGTTATTTTTATGTTTACTCTTTTGCTGAAATTTGATTTCAGGTTTGATCTTTATTACTATTTCTGTGAACCCGTTTAATTTTTTTTAAGAAATGTGTTAGATAATATGTTCAACCGCATCAATTCCCTTTTTTTTTATTATTTACTTTCTATGCTCTTGTTTTAAGTAACCTATAATAGAGTTTGCTTTCTTCTGAAATTTAATTTCAGTGTTTATCTTTTCTCATTTTTCTGTAAGCCTTCTAATTTATTGAAGAATTTTGTTTGATAGTCTGTCTTTTAGATCTTTATTATCGTTTTTTTCTCTTGTTACTCATCGTTTTCCCCTTCTATGTTAACTCACTTGGATTTTTATTTCTGATTACATTGGATTTCAGGTTTGATATTTACTTGTCATGTGAACTTTTAATCCATCGATTGATTCCTTCAGTTAAGCTGAGTATATTTCTGTCTGATCAAGTCAAATTTTCTTTGTGCTTGATACATCTAAATCCTGCTTTAGTAAATTTCTATTTCCAATATCCCATTACTAGAATTGATTTGTTCTCGTATGTTGTTAATTTGAGAATTTATTTTTGAGAAAGTTAGTTAATTAGAGGATACTAAAGCTCTTATGAGCTATAAGAGCTATCCATTGTTTATTGATTTTATATTGATAGAGGTTCATATTTGAAGAAAAATAAAATAAAGATTATATCATAGCAGCCACTAATTAGATCATTGATTTCTTAATTTAGCTTGGCATGCTTGATTCAGTTTAAATATCTTGGATTAATTTCAGTAGAGGCAAATAATGCATGAAAATTTTAACCCTATTATGTAACATTTTAAATACCAAACTAATTTTTGTAGCTTTTGTTGATGATTAATCTTAGTAATTTGTTCTTGTTACTGGAAAATGTAACAGTTATAATAACATCTTGTGGTGAAAAAAGAGAAATTTTTTTTCTCTTAAGAACTTCTTACCATTCCATCATCGTTTACTTTCTAGACTTTTATTGCATACACTAGAATGATTTCTGGTGAAATTTTTGCAGATCATCATGGACCACCAAAAGTCAACTTGTGGGAAGACCCATTGAGTCCATCTAAATGGAAGGAAGAGCATGTAAGATTTGTTATTTATAAGAAAAGAAAGCTTTTTATTTACTTTTAGCTCTCTTTAACGTGGAAACACAGGCTTGTAATGTATTTAAAATATATAGACATTTGACATCTGTTACACAGGCCACTTGGTGTGTATCATGACTCACTTTATTTGATTTTGAGATTTATCTGATTTGTACTGATCATATTGGCTTCAAAGTGTTATGAACATTTTCCTCCTAGTAAATGAAATGATGAGGGAAAATTATTTATTTCAGGTTCCTAATTAGCTCGCTTGTGTGGAGTACACAGAAATAGTGGTTTTTGAGTACCTTCTTGTTCTTAATAGATGATTGTGGCACGGCACAATCTGACTCTTTGCAATATATTGTATCTAATAGGCGAATATGGTTCTCTATAGAAAAATTACAAATTTCCCTTTGAACATTTCTCGGTGCCAGAAATTTTAGAAGGTTGCTCCTTGGTTCTATGAGATTAAATTGTGTGACTAATGCGGAAGGTTTTCGCACCACAAAGTGGCTTCTAGGTTCTATGGCAAGATCACCACTTTCTCATAGTTTCCTTGGCTAGAAATTTGTCGCTCCTGGAAGGTTGATGTCAATTTGAACGTTTACTTTGGTCAATCTCTTTGTGATATTTCTTAGGTTTCTATCTATGCAGCATGGATCCCTCACGTGTAGAGTTGGGGTAAAGCTTGAATAGTGATAGTAATGGCATGATGATGTGAGTTTTATAATGATTAAGGATTTTTTTTTTTTTGTTGTTTGAGAGAGTTAGGGAATCCAATACGGCGATGCTTCTATGTTTCCAAGGTAAGCAAGATTTACTTTTCAGTGAGTTCTATATAGAGAATATTATAATTTATAAACTAAATAAATATCTGTAATTTCTATATAGATCACTTGGCAGCCAACACGGAGATTTGGCTTTCATCTCCTTTTTGAATATGGGTTTATTTAAAGGCATCTTTGCCTTCTTTGTCAAACACAGAAATACAATTTCGTTAGATGCTAGTTAAAATATTCAACCGAAATCATAAAAAATTCAATTGTTGGGTAACAGGTTATCTTCTGCAACCTGTTTCCTAGCAGAAATTAAATGAAAAATTGACAGCATATGTATTCAAGTTATCTAGTCTTCTTCTATATAAGTGAGGAACTCGACTTGATGCTCCTCAAGCCTCAAGAATCAAAATTATACCTGACAAAGTATCATAACTCATAAGCTACAGTTTTATAGGCATTTTGTTGGTATTGGCTTGCAATGGTTTAACTCAATAGAAGTTTGTTATTTAGTTTCTTTTTGCCTGGCTCAAGCCAACAATAACCTTGGAAATCCGTGACTAGAGTAGGATTTGAGCTACATTTTGAATTTATTGTTTCCATTTCTTGGTTTGACTGAAATGACAATGGGCCTACTAAGGTTGATGGAGTGGCTAATAGGCTTGGAGCCCACATGACTGGTACATGGTTTGGATCCATGCTGCCAAGGGGCAAACTTTATAATATTCATTATGATAAAATTGCATGGTAAAAGGTCCTCTCACATTCCCGACTCTCCTGTCTCTTAACATGGTTTCCTCTTATCTCATCTATCTCCCGCGAGTGGAGGTTCCTTGAAACTGTTTGCCACCTTCTTTGCCAAATTCCTCATCATATATTTTATAGGAACTCACTAAAGATTCCCAAATCAATTAGGAATCCTCATTTGATTCTTCCTATGAAACTTATGCCAATTTTTTACTTTCAGTAATGTTGACATTATGATTACTTGATATACATTGTTGCTAATCAGCTTAATTTGGTAAAGTGGGTCGGGGTCTTTTGCTCTTCTGGGTTCAAAGCTCCTAATTGAAAACTTAATGTGTGTGTTTTAAGTATTAAGCTAGCTTTTTTCTCCCAAGCGAACCATATTTCAGTTGAAGGCCTTTCCTCAAGGGCAACATGAGAGGAAGCATTAAGTATTAAGCTCGGTGTTCTAAAAAACGGTTTAAATACCCATTTAAGCGGGCACTTAAGCATTTGCGGGAAGCAACCGCTTACAAACAACTAAAAGCGCCCTGTCTATGCGGACATGGCACGTAAAACTTTTAAGCGGTCTATGTGCCCGTTTAGTTGGGTAAAACCTTTAATCATTTTTTTGGGGTTAGAAAACCTGGACTCGCACGACTCGCATGACTCGCACGACCCGATAAATATTTATAACGTAAATCCCCAATTAATCCCCCCAAAAGATCTCTCTCTCTCTCTCTCTCTCTCTCTCAAATCTACAAAGAAGAACCCTAACCTCCCGTGATCTCGTCTTCGTCCTCTCATCTTCGTCGTCCTTGTGGTCTCGTCGTTGACCCTAACTCATCTCGATCTCATCGTTTCTGAGGCAAGCTTGGTCTCTCTCTCTCTCTCTCTCTCTCTCTCTCTCTCTCTCGCGATCTTTCTCTCTCAGAGAGATCCAGAGGAGCAAAGAGAGACAAGCTTGCCATTTAATTTGGTTGTGTAGCTTCTAGGCATGTAGAGAAGAGAGAGAGAGAGAGAGAGAGAGAGAGAGAGAGAGAGAGAGAGGCTTGCCATTTAAGTTGGTTGTGAAGCTTCTAGGCATGTGTATGAAATGTTGTCTGCATTCAAATTTTGTCTGCCCTTGGTTGTGAATTTGGTGTGAATTTAATTTAATTTTGTCTGCTCTTGTCGGCATTCCAATGCTGCATATTCACTGTTACTTCTTTTTAAATTTCTTGGAATTTTATAGCATTCATGTTTGCTTGTTTTAAATATTATAATATTATTATATATTAAAATATTAATGAAATGTGTAATCCGTTTAATCACCGTTTAAGCGTTATACGCTCTCGGACTGCGCGCGTAGTACGTACTTAAACAACTTTTTAGAACATTTATTAAGCTAGCTTGGTTTCAACTAAGCATCTTAAGCTTTTCTAAGAAGTTGTCAGTTATAAGCAATATTCATTTTTCATCACAATTAACTATATAAGCAGTGGTACTTGGCAGCCTTAGTCACTTCTTCTTTGACACCTTATCTGGTGGAAATACCTTTCTGTTCTTTGTCAATGTAATGTTATATGTTTCATGGGAATGAGTTTGAATGTACCATAAGGCCTTAGAAACTTTGATCTGTCATTAGCATTTCTCTATGAAGATGGAAATCTTTTATCTGCCTTCTCCTTTGGTAATTTGGTATGAGTCAGGAGTCTTGATTTCTCTTTATTTTGGGCATGTCCTTGTTGAGACTTGTATGATTATTGTTTCTCTTTGAAATATGTTTGAAATTTATTTCGCATTTCATCTGTTGCAGTTTGTACTTGCTAGTTTGAGTGGTTGGGGATTGCTCATTTATGGAGGATACAAGCTTTTTGGTGGGAAGAAGGAAAAGAAGGAAGAGGTAATTTTTATTTTCTGAAACCACAAATCTGGACCTCCATTTTCAAGTATATGCTGTGGTCTATTGATGAAAAAAGAAATTTTGGTGACATGGTTTTCTCTTTCCTGAAATAGATTCTTTTCAGTTGTATGCATCATTGAAATGTTCTCTGTTGCTGTACTAGACATTTTGAAGTTACTTCAACGTACAAATATGAACGGATAAATTTCATTAATGTGTATTATAATAATGCTGCATACCTTTTTGGCAATATTTGGCTAACAAGCACTCACCTTTTCTGATCTTACACTGCGTCTTCCAAGGAACTATTGTTCATCATGTAGATATGGGGTTGTTCATCTGTTTAATGATACAACTTTATGTTGATTTGTCTTGTTAGTTTGTTTAAATGTTTCTGAATATTTATATACGTTGTTTTATCTGGTTTGATTCCTGTTATGTTTTTCTTTGTATAATTGTGGGCATAATATGTTGGGTTGCATTATTTCATGAAACCATTTGTAGTGTCTTTGGATTTTCCATATCTTAGTATTGTACTCGTGTCTATTTAGTTGGAAATTTCAAGTCAATTTATTCATTTCCCCGCTTTCATTCCATGTTGCAGGCTGTACCTGAAGCAAAGCACTAGAGTACCATTGTCTTTCATCTGTGAAGGCATGGAAATAAAGCAGAAACATTTATATGGTAACCTGTGAAATGATTGTCTTTTGTTATGGTCCTCGGGTTTTGGATAGTATGTGCTTGACTATATTTGAGAATCTCCTTTTGTAATTTCAGCAAGTACTCTGATGTATGGAAAGTTTTCTTTTTTAAGTTTGTGAATTCCAATTTGATGGTATGTCATAAAAACCTGTTACCAACTCTTGAAGTGGGTTATGGAGATAGCTTTCGTTCCTTCATGACGTCTTTGAAATCAATTTTGTTTATATAGTACAAAGATGATTAACCTAGTGGTCCAATTGATCATTCATTAATTTGTTTGTTCTTAAATATTACTGACTAGATGTTATTGTTCTTTTACTGCTTTGTAAATTCTCCTTCTTTAATAGTGTACTCAATGGTATTTGTCCCGGTTTTCAAAAATGGAGAAAGAATAACCCAAAAATCAAATTAAGTCATTTCTAGGTATGTTGTATGGTACTCAGCTCTCTCAATTCTTCTACTCATAGAGAAAATCATGATAAATCTTAAAAAAAATGTAGACATCTATATTCATGTATCACATGTCCAAAATATATCACCTAGCACACTAAATATAAAGTGAAAGTATAAATACACGCATCGTCGGTAGAAGCATATCAAAATACATGCACAATATAGTAAATTGAACAAACTACATTCATAAATACATGCTAATGTAGTTATTTCCACATTGAATTGCGATGAGGCACAAAATTATCATCATAATGCCGAATCGACCTAGTCAATTCCGATTCTCGGCCTAGTCAGTCTCCTCTAAGTTGAGTCGATCGACTCGTGACTCGGACTCGTCTCGGAGTGGGCCGAGACGGATACGACTCGGCCGACTCGTCTCCGACTCGGCCGAGTCTTTGAACCATGATTACATGAGAAAGTGGGCTGTCGATAACATTCATGAGGGGGGCTTCTTTGTATAGATGACGGTTATTTCTCTTGTATACTTACTGGTGAGTATATGTTTTTAACTGTTATAATAAAGATGTGAAATGCAGATGTTCATGGTGTTGTGATAATAATGCAGGAATTGTTGCACCTTCATTGTCTAGAATGTGAAAGCCAGCCAAGCATGCCAATAATTAATATTGATTAGTTGTTTACGGTTATGTTCTAGGGCCCACTATTACGAAATTTCACACGAGTGGCTTTTCCTATACCTTTAATGGGTTTTTCTAATAGTAATATTAGTTTGAAATTATTTTCCTGATAATAGAGATATGAAGTCCATCAACGTAGTCGTTCATCTATTATAGTAGCATCTTAATTTCTAGCTGCTGCTTGTGACCTTTACTAATTTGATGTTGTTATTCTTCAGGGATGGGCACTGGAAGCTTATTTTGTGGGGAAATTGTGGTATTAAGGTGGGTGGGTGGGTGGGCTGTTGGGGGGGGGGGGGGTGTTGTGAAATTGTGGTATTAATGTGGATCGTCCAAAATCTATGTTCTATGTCATAGTTCATTCGTTTGTTACAGAAATCACTCTATGAGAATCATACAGAACCCATATTTTGAAATTAATTCTCAATGTATTGAAGGCATGCGACTTCACATAGGCCCCCATGGTGCTATTTTGATGTCATAGGTTAGTACATAGTTTCTATTGCCATGGTTATGGATGTGAAGAAGCATCAATTTTTCTCATGCACATTTTCCTACCTTTATTTTGCATCATTCATTAGACATCATTTGGTAAACTGCTGCCAGAAAAAAAAAAAATAACGATAATTTGTAACAACTATAGGTAAGCAAAATTAAATATACTAAGTTCTCTCAAGATCTGAGGCACATAACATTGTTTCAGAGGTCATAGTGATGCCCTCATTTCTAATTAAGCCGTGTCCTCACCGTTATCATTCTGTACATTTCGTTCAAGCTCTGTGTCTTCCTCATCTTTATTTTCACTGATGCTGGAACTATCATTTGTATTGTTTGAGTCTTCTGGTACTTGTGTTTGATGGTCAGCAGCATTGTCAGTGTAACGTTGCTCTGTTACAGATGTCATATTAACATCTGCTTCTTCCTTGATGACTTCCTCTTGTTTCTGAGCATCACTTTCTTTCTCTGTCTTCACTGAAGCTCCAGTTTCTTCTCCACTGTTCTCATACTTAGCTTCATCCTCTTGAGGATTCTCAGACTTATGTGATTCTGCTTCTACAGCTTTTTCTGCTCCATCTACAATTTTGTCAGTGTTGTCTCCTTCATGGATTTTTGAGCCTTCGCCATCTTCAGCAGCAGCATTGTCATCATCAGTTAGCTTTGTGATGGATGTGGTATTAGTATTTGCTTCTTCCTTGACGACTGCATCCTGTTTTTCAGCATCACTCTCTTTCTCCGTGCCCAACTCAGTAGCAGCTCCAGTTTTGTCATTACCGTTCTCATTCTTAGCTTCATCATCTTGAGGATTCTCAGACTTTTCTAATTGCTCTTTCTCCTTCTCTTCTCCCTCCACATTTCCATTAGTACCATCTCCTTGACTATCTTCTTGGTTTTGAGCATTTTCCAACTGCTGATTGCCAGAAACAGTTTTTTCTTCTCTAGCTTCTGTCATGATCTCTGAATTGCTCTGGCCTTCTCTATTCGAACTCCCATCGACTTGAGAACCATGAGGAGTTTCTAACTTGGGGGTTTCTCGAGTTGTTTCCTTCTGTTCGCCTTCCGGCTCATTGCTTTCTTTGGCTCCATATCTGTTATCTTCCTTTACGCTGTTGTTGGATTTCCTCCGTCTTCTGCCCTTGCCTCTGTTCTTGTTTCGCCTTACTTTACGAGTACCATATTGAGAATCTGCAGGCTTTCCTTCTTCCCCATCTTGAGCAACCACCGGTTCTTTTTTCTCCAGGTTGTCCGACATTTCTTGATCATTTCTAGACTCTTTGCTCTGTTTTTGAACCTCTGTTCTGCTTTCTTGACTTATTTCAGTGGCTGCCCTGTTGTCTGCTTTTCCTTCACCATTAAGCTCTTCGCTCTGCTCTTTTACTTCTGATGTGTTCTCATGACCGTCTGAAGCTTCACCGTCCCCAGCTTTCGAGAACTCATCATCCACATTAGTCTGAACCTTCACCCATTCCCCTTCTTTAGGAGCGTTTTCATTCTCTTCACTCTTCACTTCATTTCCATTACTGGCATCTGTTCCCTCACTAGCTTGTGAAACTGTGTTATTCTCTGAAGTACTCAGTTTCTCGAGTTGTTCCTTCATTTCTTCGACTTCAGTTTCTTTCTGCTTCAAGAGTTCGGTTATTTCTGCCACTTGGAGGTTTGCTCTCACCGACTCCTCTGCTTTATCTGCCAGGCCTTTGATTTCGTTCTGCTTCTCCTCCAAGGATGTCTCCATTTCGCTCTGCATCTTCTGTAGGTGATCAGCTACTGTTTGTGTTTCAGTGAGTTTGTTGGCAAGCTCCATCTTCTGTGTACTCAAGATGAAATTCCGAGCTCTCATGTTTTCCAGTTTTCTTTTTATTTCTTTTGAATTCTCCCTTTCTCTCTGCCACCACAAGAAAAAAGAAACTAAACAACTCATGATGAAAAACTTTTCCTTTTGAAATCTATGATGAAAAGCTTTTCTGTACTAGAGTCGGGTAATCTTGGATCAAATGAAAGAGTACAATGCTTTGGGAAATGGATGTATCAAAGAAATCAGAAATCTGGTGCCAAAAAATTGTGAACAGTGAATTCTGGAGACAATTTCTTGGGTTTTAGATTAAACCTTGCTTGATAAGATCCTGTTAGTATAGGCAGAAGTCAATCAAGGAAAATCCATGCAAAATGATTGAACTTTCCCATATTATTGTGAATAGAGATCAATGAATGTATTGAGGAAATAAAAGACAATCTTGAAGAGTTGGTAGATTGCTCTTGGTGACGGTAACGGGCAAAAATATGGGGCACAGTCAGCGTTTTTAAAGAACTTCCTCGGCTAGCAGAACAGAATTTAGCTTTGGTAAGAGATCATGCAAGATTGAGTATTAGAACTAAGGTTCTAAATATCGGATATCGGGATCGTATCGGACATGGGGTTTTCATATCGGATATCAGATATTGGGGATACGCACGCATATCAGGTGTTTATGTTAGACACTGTATATAATAAAACATTGATAACTAAAAGTTAGTTTAATGTCATAGATATCATCTACCTAATAAAAATGATGTAATATGCATGCAAAGACAATAAAAAATAATGTACATTTGCACGCAATTGTGCAATAAATAAGTATTCCATGTCGGGGATTATATCGGGCGATTTATTAGCCGATATCGGGCGACTTATTGGCCGATATTTCAAATATCGGCCGTTTTTGCTGCAAACGATATGGTGAACGATTTTCCTATATCGTATCGGCAGTAGGCAAAAAAGGAGATATCGGATGATATTTCGGCCGACTCGGACGATATTTAAAACAGGGATTAGAACAGGTTATGACTTTCGTAAGAGATTATGCAAGATTGAGCAGGTTGTAGGGATATAGATAAATAGATCTCTTTTGTTCTCAAAATTGGTCATTAGGTTACGGTTTTCAGTGTAATGTAAATCATGTGAGATACGTGTGGCCTTGAGTATATTTCAAGTATTATTTTCATTAATTAGGGAATTTGTTCATTGTACTTGACAATGATATGACTCGTTGATTTCGACATGTTTGTTGTTCTGCTTGTCAATATTTACTAGTGAGTCATGCAAAATAATAATGTTTCGTGTGCATGTATTCGGTCTAAAAATCGAGATTTCTGATCATAAATTGCTCATTTCCTAAGAAACCATTTTTCAAACTAATGGAAGCTATAAAATCTCTCCCCCCTCTGTTGCTGCTTTCAGTAACATTCTAATTAAATTGTGTTCTCCTATTTCTTACTGAAAAAAGGATAAAATTTGAATGAAAGCTTGGGTTGGATCTTAGTAGCAAAAAAATCACCAGTGCAATATGAATCCATATGAATCCAGTTACATCAGTTAGTTCATCATGTTACAAGTTTCCGTCTATATCTGAGATTACTGAAGCGAAAACTACACAGTATGGTGATTGAAACCGTTACCTGCAAGAGAAGCTGAAGCGTAACGATTTGGCGATCCTGATCCCGGAGGAGGAGCCCGAACACGCGCCCCTCGCGCAGCTTGTGGAACAGCATCACGCTCACGGTCGCCATGCCGAGGGCAAGCACCAACAAAAGCAGCCTCTGAGATCTCTTCCTGCTGCTGCCATTGCTGAAACTGAAGCTGCTGCTGCTGCTGCCTCCATTCATCTTGTCAATGCCTCTCTTAGACCTGGAACACTTCTGCTTTGGCTCTAAATCTGATATCATTTCTTGTCCCCTCACCTCATTCTCCTCTTGATCTTAGCTCTGCCCTTCATATACATGCATGATAAATAAAGGAGGTTTTGCTTCAGATTTAGAAAGAGACAGCTCATTAATTTCCTTTTATTTCTTTTTAAGTTGGGTGCATATTGGTCAAAGGAGGGGCACATGCCTTGAGTTCAGATTAATCTGATCAAGGGTATCTTGATAATCTCGATTTAATGAACGTCAATTGATCACGGTAAAGGCTAAATTGATACAAAAGACTTAGATTTTGGGCACGAGCAAGAGTTTCTGCAACAATCTGGAGAGTTGATGACAAATTGATGTTGATTTTGATTTAGTTAATTTGGCAACGAAATGTTTTATGAGTTGTGCTCTATGACCAACTATAATTAGGCAGAAAAGATCAAAGACAAGTGTAAGGAGAGCAGAAAAGATCAAAGACAACTGTGATGAGAACAGCAATGGCAATCAATGAGGTGCACCTTGATGCAAAGCCAAGGATCTGATTTTTGTTGAGAGAAGGATTTTGCATAGATTAAAGATCTAAAAGGTCAAGCTTAGAGAATTGAACAATGGAGTAAACTAATCAAAACAAGACAAAAACAAGTAAAGATAAATGTTGGTAGAGTTGCACCAGTTGACTTTTAAATAGACGTGGCCTGCACTGATCTCAAGTGAGTCCACATGCAAGAAAACAATATAGGACTCAAAAGGAGTTCAATTGAATCTGTTTTGGTTCCTGAACCTTTAAGTTTGGTTTGAAATTGACCATTTTTACAATATATCTGTAATATATGAGAAATGAGGAGAAGACCAATGAACTCTGAACATTGTGAATCGATTTTGCATGATGAGAATTATTATACAAAGAGACCTGCAAATGTTTGTTTGTAACCCCACTTGACCTAAAACTAAAAACAACTGCAATGTACATTTTGTGTGTATATCAAGTAACCCATACTCTCTTAGTCTGATCAAACTTCATTGCAGAACAACTCCCATTTCGAAATTCTTCTGACGCCAGCTTCTTCATCAGCTCCCCCAACCTCTCGGCCCCTGGACCTGGTCTGAACACAGAATCCTCCCCCTCGAGTAGCAGGGACTATCACCACCACCCGAGCTCCCCATGCGCCACGCGCCAGGAGTGAACCTGCTCTCTGTTCGATTCAAGATCTCACGATCAATCTTGTCCAAGACAGGGTCATCCTTCGGGAACTTTCTGGCGAATGGTGCACCGCTCTTGACCATTTGGTCGAAGTCTTTGATGGAGAGAGTGCGGGGATGCTGTTTCGAAGGAGTGTCCCAAGCTATGTAGTGGAGGTCATGGCTGATGGTGGTGTTTCGGAAGTCATCTGTGTTGCAGATGACAGTGTGGAAGTAGCCCTCTGGTGAGGAGACGAAGTTCACATAGTACATCAGGATTGTTCGGGGGAGGTTTTCCCATATGCATTACTCGAGGAAGGACGAGTAAGCATCACCCATGCTGAACCTAGATAAATAAAGGACAAGTTAACAAGGTTCAAACATCAGATAAAAGCAGAAACTTCTAGAATATTATTCCTAAAAAAAATTGATAAAATCAAATGAGGGAGGGGAAAAAAAAATGAGTTAGCATTAGTATGGATAGCATTAGGTTGGATAAATCAGTCTACAATATATGAGGAACTTGATCTCCAAATGTTTAACGCCAGCAATAATCTTATTTTTCTTTCCAGGTGCAGTGCAAAAGACATGTACAGTATTCTGCAGGTTAAAACTAAATCTAGATATTGTGAAATCATACTATGAGAAACTTTCTGTGTTAGCATTAGTATGGATCTTCACTTAGGCACCTAATTGGTTCCTGTTGCTGGACTTTACAGCCCTCTCTTGCACCAGATCAATGGGGGCGACTGCATTGTAAGCAACACAACACGTTCAACTGCTTCATCATTGAGCCGCCTCACCCCCAACAACAACACAAAACACACGTGTGCGCGCACATGCCTATGCGAGCACACATGTTCACACACAAAAAAAGAAGGAAAAAAAAAAGAAAACAGGAAAAGAAGAAAAAAATAAGAAAAAAAAAGAACCGTCCCCCATATGAGCTCTTCTTTTACTGGTATAATTTCATGTGTAGTTTGCATGTTATGTAGTTCACACACTTGTTCCGAACATGCATCTCTTACCTATAAATGTTGTAGATGGACATGTGTCCAGTATAACATAACATTATTGGCCTATTCTGTACTGCTGAGGATTCAGTCAGTGCCAAACACTTTCATGAAATCTCCTGGTAGCTTCATAGACTTGTGGTATTTGATCCATCCATTCTTTATTGTTAACCAGTTACATTATTGTATGAGATCACATGTATGTTGTTTGTTGGATAGTTCGCACATCTGTTCCAGTCATGCAGCTTCTATGTGTGCTAGCATGCAGAAGCTATCTATAAGTATTAGATTTCTATGAGCTCGCATGCAGATTCTATGTCATGCTTTCAGGTGATAATACAAAATACAATAGGATTGAACGAAAGAAAATTAACTTACCAGTAAACAATTTGAAAGCTGTTGGTAGTTCCTGACGTTCTCCAGTAGAGAAAAGATCAAACTTTTTCGACAAATAAAGACCAGGATCAACAATTATTGGTTTTGCCCTCTGTTTCCTGAATTATTTCCAAATGTTAAGTATGCATGCAAAGAAAAACTGCAATTGCAACAATATTTCATCAAACTTACACTTTCCACCCAGTACTCTGTGTATGTTCAATGAAATTGAGATCTCTAGGCAATGAAGAGAAAACATGGAGTATATCTGCAGAGACACCATGATAAAAATAAATGACAGCAAGATAAATAATGGATGTACTATGAAGGCAAATGCCCAAAATATATGCATTTACAAATTGAGATTCAACAATAAGCATTTGATAATCCAAGCAGCACATTGTAATATATGCATAAATCAAAGTCCGTGTTAATCAATGGTTCAATTAGTAATGAAGTTCATGCAAGGTACAAGGCAATCAAAGTGAAATTCATTCCATTACTCATAACTCTCATGAGAGCTATATTGAAGGATAAAATCTCTGAAAGACTAAAGAGGAAATGATAGAGCCATCCCATTTCTATTACGATTACTAAAGGGAAAAAGAAATCAAGAACAATTGGGAGTTGCAACAAGATATCATATCGATTGAAGCTAATGACAAAAAGAAAATCCAGCGGCATCCTTCTCACCACAAGGATTCTATATTTTTGTAATGCAATGCAATCTGAAGCGTTCCCCACCACATTATCAAAGAAAGAGATACAGGACCCTTATTTAATATCAGGTTATGGGATAATTGCTCATTAAGGGAAATTTTTTTTAAGTATGTTGAATCTTAGTTAATCCTCTGCCAACTCAATGACTGCCTGTACAGCTTGTTCTCTTAATGACGATGAGTTATGGTCAAACCCTGTCTTGAAGTTGCTATAGCCTGCATCCAATGAATTAATGTATCCAAACATATGAAAGCACATTTCAGACGTTATACAGCTGCAGTTATTTATCTTATTTTCAAACTCTCATGACCTCATCATTTCACATTCTAACCAAACTTACTATTCTTACCATGTATTCACTTTATCTCGTCGGCTGTGTCCAGTACATTGATGCCATCTATATCCTGGGATGGTTTAAAAGGGTCTCGCCTCTTCTCCTTGCTATTTTTCCCAACTTTAAACTACAATACCATATCCTATCATCTAAGATTTGGGTGAAATGTCAATGCACCAGGTCATAGACACTTCTATTGTGAGGTAGAGTCATGTGAACCACATGCATCAGAAAAGATACTTCCACTTTGTGTGTAAAATTTAGAATTTTCCATGTTCTTGTGTGTTCTGTTGTCTCTGTGCAACATAAGTTTTAAGCCGTCGTTCAAACATTTTTGTGAAGAATTTCAATTCTTTCTATCCACAAGTGTTGTCTTTCAGCGGAAGTGGAGTTCATAAAGTGCTTACGATGTTCCAGGATGGAAAACCCATGGCCTACCATGCCATGTGATTGCAAGGTGTTTGGGGGGAGATATAGAAGATCAATTTTTAACATCCATCTGTAATCTCATTTTTTGAGGGGGTAATGCCATTTGATGTCATTTTAGTCCTAATATAAGATAGCTCACAAAGTCCAAATTTTAAAAAACATATCAGTTATGACCTTGATATGTATTAATAAAACAGGCTTCGGGCATCTTTTTTGTAGTTTCAGTTTCATTAGTTTTGACTTGAGGTTTGGTAGGGTTTTATGCGTCAAAAAAAAACTGAGGTTCCAATACAAGTTCCATTTCATTAGTAAGAACTTTTGAAAAAATATCAATAATAGACAACTTGGCGTGTGGGAATATATGACTAAAAAAACTTCTGAAGTTCTCAGATGTGCTCCAAGGCACTATTCTTTATTATAAACGTTGAGCTTAAATATTTAAGGCAGAGGGGTAAAAAGATAAACCTTTAGCCATCACAATGACAGAAAGGGTATCTCAGCCTGTAACTAATCTTTTGTTGTCCACATCTATAAGGAGAGTAATCAGATCCTATTAAGACCTTGAGGAGTTCCAAGTGCTAGATGAAATAATTACAGAAGAGGAAGTTCAGGTTTGGAAGTTTTTCTCGAGGGTGATGACATTCTAGACAAATCCTGGACAATGTGGGTCAGTTTCAGGTTAGCAGTAATGCAATTTTTTTTTTCCCTTTAAACCATGATCGTAAACTTTATAACATAATTCAAATGATAGCAGACCTAGCAGTAATCCATCCCGTGATCATTTAGAAACATAAGAAAGAAGTTGCTGAACTGTTTTCATTCTCTTTTCTTCTTTCAAGTAGTATTCAAAATTAGAAGGCATGCAGCTCACTTGTGTGAAAAAAACTTGTCTAATTTTAACAAGACAAAGTTCTGTTGGATGGAAACTTTCACATAAAATTAAGTGATAATTTCATTCCTATTTAGTAACTCTTTAAAAACTTAAAAAGTTAACATGAACTTCATATAACCTTAACTATAAAAGCTGGTCAACTAGCATAACGATACCATTTCATTACCATATATATCATGAAATAAAAAAGATAGATGTCATGCACATGGAATCAGTGATCATAATTGCTCAAAAGACTGGAATATATAACTTGAAAATCAGCATCATTACTAACCATCTTGTGTCATCAAAGGATAATCCGAAGCACTAAGATTTATAAACCAGTCCCACTTTGCACTCTCCTTCAACAAAATTGCAATGGCATGAAGAGTACATGCAATCATTGTTGGCCCTTGTAAGTAACTAAATTTGCCTTGGCAATCACCCTCACATTCTCCACCAAGCTAAACACGGATCACTCTTAACGTACATAGCCAAATCAATCTTTCTCTCGGAGGTGCTTCCAAATCTAAATGCAAAATATACTGATTTCGCGGATGGTATATAGCCTGCAATGTTCTCCTCATTCTCAGGCTATCACCCTTTGTTCCGGTTATGAGATAGGTTATCTGCGGTGGTTCTGGTTCTGATTCCAAAACCGTATCCAGGTCCAAAGACTTCTGAACATCTGAATCTAAAGTATACCCATCAGCATCGTCCAAGCTAGTGAAGGAGATTATATCCAAAGACAATGAATCTCCATTGAATTGAGGGGGGAAAAGCCCGAAAACCGTAGCCAAGAAGAGGGTTAGGGATACCATTAAGCTCGCAAAGAAGGGAAGGAGCCATCTTCTGTCACTAAATGCCTCCCGGAGTGACTTCCCCCATTCTTCCTCATATTTCTTTGACACCCAAATTCAAATAAACACCTCCTCAAATAGAAGTAAAGAGGTTCTATAGCAGAACCAAAGCCTCCTCTTGCCAAGGATATATATCATTTAGAGCATAAACTCCAGCAGAAGTGAACAGCTTGAGCCTCCAATGCAGTAAATTTCAAAATTTTCGTACCAATTTCAGCATAAATCTCTGAGCCCAAATGCCAAAATTCCAACTTTGACAAACAAAAATGGATAGAATCTTCAGATTGGAGTTCCTCTTTGTGGGTCAGATCAAATGAGGGTATAAACTCAAAAACTTCTGAACTTTATTGATAAGAGTGTATATGCTGAATGAAATCAAATGGACGAACAAGTTTAAAAGCTTAGAATAGAGAAACAAGAGAAAAGTCCCATTGTTTTTAAGTAAATGAGTGAAAATTTCAGTAAAAAATAGGAAATTTAAGAGGGAAGTGAGAAGTTACTTACAGTAAAAACTGAGATCCAGTAGAAATTTCTGAAATGGGCCCAAAAATCTTCCGAGGGCCACGGAGTCGGCGAGAAGGGGGGTGTTCCGTACGAGAGAGTCGGAATCAAGATGCCGCATTTATAGTTGGGTAATAAAAATGGGATTTTTTTTTGAGAGAGAGAGAAAAAAATTGGAGCTTTGTTGGGGGGCTTTAATTTTATTATTTTATGGTTGCTTATCGAATCATTCATCGACCATAAACTAACTAGTCTTTTTTGTTGTTTACTACAGTTTACAAATCATTTTATCTATCAATAAACTAGTTTATTTGTCGTGATCCAGACAATAAAAGGACAGGGACATAAATCTTACGGTTCGTGGGGCCCACAGATCATTCAGAGTTTTATGATTTGATTCCTTGTTACAGAGAGAATCAGCAATTTGTAAATGTTTCCCAAATTTGATTCTCTTTAATTTTTTAGGAAAATTTCTACTTTCTATTATTTAAAAAAAAAGTTGTAATCCAGTTTTGAACAAAGATATTTCACAGTGTAATGTACCGTTTGCTACGAAGCCTATAATAATTATTATTTTTTTTTCTGACTGTCAAAATATAATATCAATGCAAAAATAATTTGTAATATATACAACTAAAAATGTTTAGTAATTATTCACACTATCATTGATGCCACTAAACTGCTTAATTGCTAAGCTTCACTTATTGGGGCCACCCAACTGCTAAATTGCTAAAACCAGAGCTTGCTTCTTTTATTAATGAACACATTAGTTGGTACTCATTAAAAAAAAAAAGTGAAATAAAAGAAAATAAAATCAAGTGATGATTTTTTTTTTTTCCAAATCGGTGGGATCTGATCAGATGAGGGCCTCAAACACTGAAACTCTGTAACAGACAAGCTCACAAACTGACACGTGTACTTTAACTTAAAATAACATGAAATCAAATTTTTTAACGTGTTGTTTAAGACACGCACCCACTTTGTTAACGAGAATAGAAAGGAAGAAGTTTTTAATTGTAATTAGATTGAGAAATATTAATAATTTAATGTAGCTTTCCTGAAACGCCTAGGTGAGCCAATTCTGGCTAGTGCTGATGAGTATAATAATATATAAAAAAAAAAAAAATCATTTTCTTCATTAAATTTCAAGAAAAATTGGTATTGTAAATTAATGAGTGGCAAATTAGAAGTGATACATGAGCTGTTTGGTTGTAAGGAAGTGGGCGGAAGTAAGAAAATAGGAAAGTATAATTGCTCACTTCTCTATCTATCCAAACACTGAAAAAGGAAAATAAGAAAACCCTTTTTACTTTTTCTTTTCTCTTTTACACAATTATTTCCTCACTTCCAGAGTACTACAGTTAATTCTGTGGTCATATAAATCTCATTTGTAATAAGTTGTAACACAAAACAGTTAACTTTTTTGATCATATATGGTTGTGGCATTGCCTTTAGTCAAAAACAATGAAAAAGGAAACACAACAGATTAATGGTTAATGCTACAACATTAAATAACTCGTGCAAAATAATGTGACAAAGAGAGAGAGGGGAAAAAAGAAGCAAATTTCAGCCTACACAAATTTGTCAAAATAAATAAATAAATATTTCATGCAAGACTGTTATGTCTGTAAGTGATGACTCACCAAGTTGACGCAAGACTTGAATTCTTGCAGATGTGGCATATCAATATTGAACCGTTTTTGCAAGAGTTATTTTCTCACAAGATGGATGAAGTTCTTTGACTAGAGGCCTGTTTAGCTGCTGTATGTAGCGGTCTTCTACAGTTGTAAGTGAATTTTACGCGAGCAAGTTTTACGGTGCTTGATTGGTAATGTGAAATTGCAAGTGAGAAAGTATATATTGTGTTTTACGGTGTTTGGTTGTTAATGTGTAAGTCATAAGTGAAAAAATTGACAACAGAACTAACTGTTTGGTGATTTAAACATATACATATTAAATATTAAAAAAATAAATAAAATAATTAAAAATGTAAATATTAAAAAATATAAATATTTATAATAAATAATAAAAATAGTAAATATTAAAAATATTAAATGTTAAATATACTAATTTATTAATATTAAAAATAATAAAAAATATTAGATTACTAAAATATTAATAGTAATCTAATCTTAATTATTAAAAAATATTTAATATTGCAATCTTATATTAAATATTATTAAATTTAATAATTAAAAATATTAGATTTCAAAATTAAAAAAATTAATGAAATAATAAAAATTATGAATTTTATATTAAATATTAGTGATCTAGTAATAAAAAAGATTTCTAATAATAAAAATCATTAGAATAATTACTAAAAAATTTAATCTAATAATTAAAAAAATCTCATAATTTAAAAAGATTAATTTAATAATAAAAATATTACTCTAATTAATATTAACTGTCTGCAATACAGATTTGCATGACCATAAAATTAATTGTTTTACGCTACAAATGGATTGTAAATGAGATTTGCATGACCACAAAATTAACTGTTTAAACTGCAAGTAAATTTTACGACTCACGACCCCAAACAAACAACATAAATGATTTTGCTAAAATTGCATTTTACCACTTACGAGCCAATTACGAAAAATAAACACGCCCTAAGTGCATGTTTATTTTTTAAAAGAGGAGAGAAAAAGAGGAGATGAGAGAAAATAAAGAGAAGAATTTTCAAGCTAGGGGCTGTTTGGATTCAAGGAATCCGAGTGAAGTGAGGAAGTGGGGAAGTATAATTGCTCATTTCCCTATCTATCCAAACACCGGAAAAGGAAAATAAGAAAACCCCCTTTTCCCTTTTCATCTCTCTTTTTTACACAACCATTTTCTCACTTCCAGAGTGCTACAGTTAATTTTGTGGTCATGTAAATCTCATTTATAATAAGTTATAGCATAAAACAGTTAATTTTTTGGTCATGTAAATCTCACTTGCATTCTAATTACAATCTTATTTTATTTTTCTTAATTAATTTTACTTTAATATTATTTTGCGGTCAACTTTGTGGTCAACTTTTCCATTTCCACTTTTCATTACCATCCAAACACCGGAAACGACAAAACATTTTCCAAACCACACTTCCCAAAACCATCCAAACACCAGAAAACTTACTACTCATTTCCCTTTTTCCTAAAGGAAATAAATCTTACTTCCTACTTCCTCACTTCACACCAATTCCTTAAATCCAAACAGACCCCTAAACAATTTGGAGGCCCTAGCTTTGCAAGAAGAAAGAAGAGGAGAAGAGGAAGGAGAAGAGAGATAAAGAAAAAGGAAATTAAAAAAAATCAATATGTTACCTCAATCGCCGAGCTCTTCGCCTCCTCGCGGCCAAAATTGGGCAGAAGAAAAAGAGGAAAAGAACTATTCGCGTTAGCGCCAGCCTACAACCAGTTCGGATCTCTTCTGAGCTCCTCGCCTCCTCTTCCGAGCAAAAAAAAAAAAAAATGCTAGAGCTCCTATTTTCTTCTCTCTTCCTCTCTCTTCAGCGAAAACAAACATGCCCTAAGCGAACTTGAGAAACAGAAGAGGTAAACCAAACTTTTAGAGATAATGCAGGTTCTCATCACCCATGCTGCTAATAACAAATTAATCAATTTCCAAAGGGATGGACTAGCACACCGATATGTCACACCGATATGTCAGGCTATTATTATTCTTTTTTGTAGCTGATCAGTTTTTAAAATACCATATGTATACCGACAGTTAACCAGCCTCGTCATGGAAATTTTTTGTCTGGTAAACAGCAAAGTAGCCATTAATATGTAGGACAATGGTAATCTATCTGCAAGAACAAACTTAAGACATAAATGAATCTATTATTGCTATCAGTATGCAGAAAGATTGTTTGATAATAGTTGAAATCAGAAACATAAGAGGTTTGATAAGTCTGGCTAGCTTCAAAAGAGTTAGGAACACAAAATTATCTGATCAGAGATAAGTTAAAATTACTATTTCATTTTGTAATCGATGTTTCAAGAAAAGGTCAACTATCAGCAATCTTCTGAAGGTTCTTGCTATTTGTCTTCTTCCTCTCCAAGACAATCATATTTCCCCTTTCTAGTTTTCTCCTTATCGCTTCTCGTTCTCTGATCCTTTAATCAACTATGTTGACATAGGTTATAACTACAACGTCATGCAGCTGAATATCAAATTGCAAGAAAATTCTGAATTACATTGGAAAATGATGATATTTCAGGCTTGCTGTCAGATTTCAAAACAATCTTCAAATAATTGAAGAATCCAGTTTCTGAAGCAATTCATGTGTTATGTAGAAAATGTAGCACATGGATCTCCTCTTAACCCCTAACTTCCTCTTACAGTCTCACAGCACGATAGCATGGTCCCCTTGCTGTTATTGTCTTCTTGTCTTCTTTTTTCTTTTCTTTTTTTTCCTTCTATTTTGGGGTTGGTGTGACTTTTTTTGTGATGAGGGAAGGGGAGGAGGTGTTACATGGGAGGAGGATGGTAGTGTATATACATGTCTTTGCCATTTCATTTGTCTTCAGACATTTGTACCCTTTTGTTGTTCATATGCAAAAAGCCCCTAAATAAGGATTCACTGTTCATTTCAGTTTATTTGGTCATATACATAGAGGACAAATTTATTCTCTAATGACAAGCTGGTTGGTATTAAATTTCTAATAATCTCTAGGCTTAATATTTCAGTGTATTTTCACTCTGCTTCTTAAATAGAAGGTGGATAAAGGCCCAGTGTGTAGGGACACTTAAGATCATGTTTTTTTATATGTTATAGTGTGCATGAATCCAACTTGTCCGAAAAGCATCCAATTCATAATTAAGCTAACTGATTCCCAGAAAATAATATATCAATAGAAGAAATTAGACAACTATAACAATAGCCATTTCTTTCTACAAAAGGGCGTAGTTGAAGCATACAGGATTTCTCTCCAAAATAGAATCACAGACATAATAAAATGAGAAGTCAGGGGCTGGGTGGGGCAAGTTTACCTCCTTGCTGCACCACCAAACATTCTCAAAATCACAAATCACCACACAACTCCAGGTTACATTGAGAACCCAATTGAAAGATTTCAATTCCACGTTGCTACACTATTAGGCTGCTAAGATTTGGCTATATTAAGGCCTGTTTGGCATGAAAAATAGAAATTAGAAAACTGACTGCTTCAGAAATCCTCAAGGAAAAACCCATGGGGCCCACCATTCTGAAGCTGCTCAGTTTCCAAGTGTTTTCCTCTCTTTTTGAGATGAAAACAGGCAGGCCCAAAGAGAAGATTTTTTTTTTCCCCTCTCATTTAGTGTCAAACCCCAGGTTAGAAAAAGACTATGGGGCCCACAAATTCATAGAATATTTCTCTTTACCAGCCCACTTTCCACCAAACAAACAGGCCCTTGTGTAGAACCACCTCTTTGTGATAAGATGTTCTAGGCTATCTGGTTGGAGAGTTGGTAACTGGAATGTTCTAATGCTGACAGCTCTTGGAAATCTGAAGATGTAGCAAATGGCCGGTGCTAAGATAGTCAAATCACATTAGACAATGTGCCACAATATAAATTATAAAATATTCTATTTTGGCATTTTATTTGTTTTATCTTTCTTTATTCTTTCTAGTTAGATGTGTAAAGTTAAAATAACTTAATCCAGCTACCGCTTAGAAGCAAAAAAGAAAAGTTCACGAATATTAACATCCAATATGGAACAACTTCAATCCTAGAACATTGCACCATTTCAGAAAAATAATAGTGATATATATACTGATATAAAGATGAGCAATTTCGTACCATTTCCAATTTCCACTACAAGTGCCAGAGTGCAGTCCTCAAAGACTTCCTTCCTGTTGGGTGCTGGCACAGGATGCTAGACTTCAGAAAAACAGAAAAGAGAATATCTATTATAATTAGACATTGTTAGGTTAATAAACCAAAACAAAGAAAAGCCTCTCTAAGAAATTTACATGAAATTTTTTTAATCGTGTATTCAGAAGAAGAAAGCTGACAACCTTAAACACAAAATCAGTACATACAAATGATTCTATTGGCTTTTCAGGGACAAAGAGAGTTATCTGCAATCCAAGCTTTCTTTTACTGCAAGCTTTTGTTACTGGCCTGCATGGTTACATATCTGGACTGGTAAATTTCACCCTGAGCCAAGTTGCTCAAGGTCTTCTTAACAGAGGACAATACTTACTGTGTTTTATCAGCCAGTACAAATGAAACAGAATTTATCAGCAGTGTCATCCAATCTATGGAAGAGAAGAATTACAGCTCATTTCTGATGTTGAAACAACATCTAGTAACAGTCCTTAACAACAGATTTATTTTTCCTCCTCTAATTTCAACCAAGAAACTGAAAAGTTTTGGTGTACTCTTCTGTGTAAAATGGATCAGGAGATCCTTTGTTTAACAATGTGAACAATTTCACAACAATGGCCCGTGCCATCAATCCTCAACGGCATACCTAATAAATGTTAATAAAACTACATCACAATAATTAAAGACCTTAAAGGATAAAATGCAACAACAAAAGCAATCACATAGCTGAACTACACATCAAAGAAGAAAATGAAGAAGAATGAAAGTGTTTACCTTCGGACACATCTCAAAGCCAATGTGAGCATGAGATTCATAGGGCAGTTTTCATCCAAAACTGATACAACTTTTTCCATCACAAAGGGGAAGAACTGAGTGCAGATTAATATGCCACACACATGGACCACGAGCATGAACTTGCAACCACCTCTCCAGACCACTTTGTGACCCAAAGATATACTCTACCTGACATGGAATATTAAATTCATACAGAACTTCGATTACCAAGGTAAGTAAAACAGAGAGCACTCACCAAAACCCTGCTTCAAAATGGTTAACATTAGCATTTTGGAGCAAGGCGTGTAATCTAAACAAAGAAATGGCATACAATATTGAAGAAAACAATTAGCCAGGTCCCAAGAACCAATCTGTAGAAAGGACACAAATAAATTACTTGACAATGAATCTGAATGATCATCCTAATATACTCTCTTACCGCATAAAAGAAGGCGGAAGGGTAAAATCTATGTTTTCCCTAAGACAGGAATCCTAATGGCCTTACGGATTTCCTTCGATTGGCATATCTCCAATAACCTGATGTTCAGTTAAGTGCAAGCTACTTCATCAGCAAAGGGCAGTAATACCAAAGCAAAAGTAAAAGGGAAACAGTTCTAAGAAACAGACTTCATGTAATGCACTTCGAATCATTTTTCCAAGATGGCAAGAAACTAAGAAAGTTTGCATATCTCTCTCTCTCTCTTCAGTCAAAGCTTCTTCAAAACTTCCCCAAATTGTGTACTTCCAACTGTGTGATCATTGAAAGAAAGAAGACATGATTTACTATCAATCTATGATAAAACACCACAAATTGACAATAGCCCATCAATATGTAAAATAGTATCTAAAGAATCTAGACATATATTATATAGGAAGGCCAGGAATCCTTGTGCTAAATAATAACTTGCACCCAACAATATCTTCTAAGAGAAATAAAAAGCCTTGTGCAAATGTTTGATCCTGATTTTGGAAGTACAAGCACAGACGTATAGACTTAACTGAACTGAGCAAGGTTACTAGTCATGCTTAGCAAGGAGCTTCAACAAAGTGTCGTTTGAATGAAACAAGTAACAGGAAAAATATGTACAGGAAAAATTGATAGGCAAATCATGCATATGTAGACAATTATCCAGTATATAAAGAACATCTTAACTGATGAAAACACAACATAGTGTTGTTTGAATGAAACAAGTAACAGGAAAAGGCACAGGAAAAATTGATAGGCAAATCATGCATATGTAGACAATTATCCAGTATATAAAGAACATCTTAACTGATGAAAACACAGAATGATTTGGAAACCCTGAACCAATATCACATTTAAGACAACATGGGGTCATCTCCAGCATCCTATTTTTCTTTTTTCTCAAGTAAATTTTAGTAAAAACTCTACAAATCCAGTGGACCAATTACACGTCATAGATACACTGGCAATATGATCTAAAGTAGAGCGCTCATGGTTCAAAAACAAATAACAGAGTATGCATGGATATATAAGAATCAATCTGCAGCAGTATGCATATATACCATTTTAATGATTGGACGATACTGACAAAACAAATGGCTGGCCCATTGTAAGAATCCTTTTTCTTCTGCACCAACCACCTCTGTGAAAGCCACATCCTTTGTGGTGTATAAGTCCCCACCCACACCCACCCACCGAGCCACCCACACCCCCAAAAAGAAGAAGAAACGAAAAAAATAGAAAAGGCACAGATAATAATGGCAGTGTATTGGACTTTTATACCATATCCCTTTATCCTAACAAACATTCTTGGCATCTTTTCTCCACCGTTTCAAATGTAATAATCAGGGAGTTGACGCATGTCAACAGTTAAAAAAACCCTCAATATATGCCTACACAAGATGCCAGAAGTCTCAAACTTGCAACAACTGCAACTCGTTCTCTTTTCTGATGAATCATACATTACAGTGCATGTGGTTTCGACATCTTCATCTTTAGCAACATTATACTTGGTAACCACACCATCCTCGACTTTATCAACATAGTAACCCAAAGATTCAACAAACTCCTCCTGGAATATATCAAATACTGTCCTGGTATAGATTTCTGAAACTTGCTTTAATATGTTTGATGGAGTCTTCAAAATTGGTCTGGTAAATGATGTAGCCAGATCTTCTAAGCTTTCCCGATCATGCCAGCCTGCCAGTGCATGTTCCAAGAGAGAAGCAAAGACAGGAAGAGTTGTCTTTGTATTGAAATACTTCTCAAAGAAATTTATCAAGCTTTCTGGCCTTTGAGTGGCAGAGATTTCTGCAGTGAATATATGCTTGTGGTACACTGGAACCCACTTTTCACGGATGTTGTATAACAACAGCAGCCATGAGCTCTCATTCAGGTCATATTTCTCAAGAAGAGACTTCCACCTTACCTCAAATATTTCAGGTGTTTCGGACTCATCAATACACTTCATCAAGTCCCCTTCAAAGTAGGACGTGCGATATAAAAGTTGGACAACTTTTCCTTTAATTTGTTTAAGATATGCCACTTGCTCAGCCGGTGGTGAGTGTTTGGAAAGACTTTGGAAACTGCTGCACACACAGCCTCATGATTATCAGTAACTATGGAAGCCGGAAGGCGCTCACACATAGCCATGTACCAGTTCTGAAGCAGCCAAACAAATGACGCCTCTGAGTCATCTGTCAGCAAGCCACATCCAAAAATAACAGACTGCAAGTGATGATTCACACCAGTGAACATGACAAACGGTATCATGTTTTTGTTCTCCTTGTAAGATGTGTCAAATGTCACTGCATCACCAAAGCAATAGTAAGACATCTTAGCTTTTCCATCTGCCCAAAAGGCATGTGTCAGACAATTGTTCTTGTCAACTTGAAATGCATAGAAGAATGTAGGGTGTTCAGCTTGCTTCCTTTTGAAGTATTCCAGTAGATTCTGGGAGTCCTCCAATCCATAAGCAGTTTGTCGAGGATCTCTTGCCTCTATTCTAGGGTCCTGGTCCATTAAGGGAGAATTGCTAAAGCCTCCAAATGTTTCTACATTCTGTAGCTTTGAATTAGCAGGAGCCGCTGATTTCTCACGATTAACAGTACCACTGTTTGCAAGAACAACTACTTCACTCTGGGATTGAATATAATGCACCTTGCTTGGTGCAACAGCCAGGTCATGAGTATGCTCCATGACAAGCTTAGAAACAATCCACCTACCATAATCTTTTTTCATGACCTCAAACATTGCCTTGCAACCTTCCCTAGTGGGAGTCCGGTTCCTTTTTCTCTTGCTTTCATCACAATTTTCTTCAAATGGAGTATAACCCTCCTTAGTGCATACAAACCGTCGCATAACAAAGGACTCATCACGTGTTGAACGGCGGGAGAGCCTAATACGGACATCAAAGCCAACTCGGCTAGCATATGCATAATAGAATGTCTGCGCGGCTTCATGAGTTGGGAACTCCATGCCCAGGAATGGCTCCATGCCAGCATATTCTTCAGGTGCAATATAACGCACCCTACTAGGTGCTGCGACAATATGATTGTGCTCCGTCACAAGCTTAGTAACAACCCACCTGCCATAGTATTTTTGAATAACCTCGATCATAGCATTGCAGCCTTCTCTTATAGTCGCCCGCCTTCTCTTTTTCTTACCATCATCAAAATTTTCTTTCTTCATATGGAATCCCTCCTTAGAACATACAAAGCGCCGCATAATAATGGACTCATCATTTCTTGAACGTCGTGACTTGCTAATACGCACTGAGAATCCTATGCGACTGGCATATGCCATATAAAACAGCTTTGCAGCCTCTTCAGATTCAAATTCCATACCAACAAATGGTTCAGAGTTTTCTGAGGTTTGCTGATGAGAGGAGAAAATGCTGTCTGCCTCGGCCAAATGACTGCTGACATCCAATGTCATGTGGTGCTCTAAGTTGTCATCGTTGAGATCCACATTGTTATCTCTAAGCGACTCCTCATCATCACTTGAGGTACTCTCCATGAAAATGTGGTTGTGACCTGCGAACATGCACAGCAACACAGATCAAATGTCAGCTTTTATGGACAAAAAGAATAACTGCAGTAAGATTTAACCCATCACAGTACATTGTGAAAAATACCATTATCTGCAAAATATATTGTCATAGTGGATAAATATAAATGCAGGGAACAATTTTCAACATGATAATTTGTAACAGTGTTGTAGTAACAGCCACTGAGAGCGTTTCTTTTGCTACTATTTGGTGAAATCATTTCATAGTCACTATGCATTTCTAATTTTTTGCAGAACACCTGAAGTACGCAACCTGTGGAATTATCTAACTACTCTCTATCAGGAGAGGGAGTGTGTTTCCTCTGGCCCGCTGTATTTCTACATGTGTGTAGTACTTACTGAATGACCTAATAAGACAAGTCACTGGAAATGGGGATTGAGAAAATTATTAAAGAGGGAATTTAATGGACACGGACACAAGACATGGAAAAATCCAAAAAAATAGGATACGGGGACATGGCAAGCAATATTTTATTATTATTATTATTATTATTATTATATATATATATATATATATATATATATATATATATATATATATATATAAATTTATAAATATCAATCAATAAACTAAAATATCAATCAACAAGGATACAAGATATAAAATATCATAAGTTTATAACAAAATTACAAAGTTGTAAGTTCACAAGTTATCAACCAAGTAAACTAACAAGCTATTATGTGAGGGGATGATGACAAGAAGGAAGCAAGTTAGGGTTCCTCTCCTTTGGGGATTTGAGAGAGAGAGAGAGAGAGAGAGAGAGAGAGAGAGAGAGAGAGATCAATTGTGAAGGGAAAATTGGGGGTTTAGGGTTATAATTAGTAATTGGGTCGAGTTCGAACGAACCCACAAATCCACATGCACTACAATAGAAATGGGTTCAGACTTTTTACGGCAGTTCTATTTAGAACAGTCGTGAAAAGTCTGACTTTACAAACTATTCACGGAGGTTAAGAACGCCGTTAAAAGTCTGACTTTACAGACTTTTAACGGCGGTTCTAGTTTGACCTTTTTAAATTAATTTTTTAAAAAACAATTAAAATTAAATTGTTTCACCTGTAATAAAATAGATATAAAATGATCAGTAACAAAACTTTGACTAAAACGTGTCTGAGCCGTGTCCATGCTAAGTTTGACCGTGTCAGGCGATTCAAAAAGTTGACTCGTGTTGGACACGGATTGACCGTGTCCAACACGTGTCGTGAGCGTGTCGGGCAAGTGTCTGTGTCCGGCACGTACCCAACACGGACACGGCAACCCTGGGCGCGTGTTCGTGCTTCATAGATGACATGTCATAAAAATTGAATTGAGAAGAGAAAGTTAAATAATTAATAAATAGTAGTTTAGATTCTCTTTTCTAATCTACACCCTTCCACAAATCAAAATACATTAGACAGCCAACATTTTATATACATTTTTCATTTTAACTTGTGTGCATTTGCACGTACTGAAAATATATTGGACACCAAACGCTCTTACTCATCCAATGCCTAATAGAAATGAACTTGGTTTAAACAGTATATTATATTAGATCAAATGACGCTGTACTCTCACCTTTTTTATGCACATCAAGTGTCTACAGCTCCCATTTGATTGAATTATGGGTCCAATTTAATCCTATTCACTAAATTTATTATTTTTCTCCTCAATTTCATGCCCAAAACCCCTAACTTTCATGAAATAAAGCAGTCCCACCAAACAATCAGAAACCCAGTTCACATCACAAGTGTCAGAAGATTATACGCAAGAAAATGCATTCTGAATAATAAGAAACAAAATCTCTCTAGAAATTTTCAAATTTAGTTCTAAAAGAAGAGAACAGCAACATTGGGAGAACTGAGAGAAGAGGAGAAGGAGAACAAACCAAGATCCGAAACGGAATCTTTAAGACTTCAAAAAGTTCGCTTCTTTTGCTTCAACTGCTGTCGCCGGAGGTGGAATCGATCGAGGCGAGAGAAAAAAAAACTAGGGCTTTTGAAGAGGAAATGTGAGAGAACTCACAAGCTTGCAGAGGTCCGCTCGGATGAGAGAGTTGAAGGTTTCGCCCGAAAATGACTCGGGACTTGGGCCCCATTTGGCCCGGCCCGTAATTGAGAAAGGTTATGGGCCAACAAAATTTCCAGGGATGCTATTGATAAACGATAAAGGATCATTTAAGGAATATATTTTGTAAAATTAAGTTTCTAACTAGATTACAGGTTCCGGCGGAACCGAACGGCAAAGAAGAGATGTGAGGAGGAAGAAGGAGTGGAAAGGTGGGGGAGAGAGAGAGAGCAACAAGGAGAGGAGGAGACGACGAGAGGAGGGAGAGAGGGCCGCTCAGTTATCTCTGTGGCTCTCTTTTGAGAGAGAGACGGATAAAGTTTAAGAAGAAATCACGGAAGAAATCTCACTTTATCTGATTTGATTAATTTGAAATTATGTTGACATTCCATGTAAGAGATATCACATGGAGGATAGATGCAAACATTCCACCATTGCATGTTGATGAGGATTTTTTTTTTTTTTTTTTTTTTTTGAGGGCGATGTCAGTTAATAGAGTTTTTATGTCTTTTCTCTTGATAACAGAAACACATCAAGAAAATCATTTGTTTTGAATTATGGCAGAAATATTTGCCACGTGTAAGTTATGTTATATACGTTCTTAACAAAATTGTCACATGGTTGTCAAGTTGAAAATTCTAAAAAAAAAAAAAAATTTGATACGTTAAAGTGATAAAAAAGTCGAGAATGGGATATGAAGTTGGAAAAAAAAAAAAAAAATAGATTGAAACATCTAGATAATTAAGGATATTTATTCGTTACAGTTAGAATCTATAATTCACTATATTTCTTACTTGAATTTAGGTTGGGTTCTCTAAATAACATTTATCACATGTGACCTGAGTCGAGTTTCAATTTTGTCATGTAGTGTCTAAACTTGAGATGATTTCGAAAAATGAGACGCCCAATCTCGATAATTCTGAGTTTAGAGAGTCAGCTTGGGGTACAAACCCACTTGCTTGTGCCCGATCTCCCTCCTGATAATCCTGAAAAACATGAAATAAATAAATGAATGAAATAGATAAATATATCTCCACTGCTCTTGTGATGCAATTGCAAGACCTGATTCGAGTAGACAGAGATGAGTGCTTTTATAGGCCGAGAAGGAGTTATTTTTGCATTGACATCAGCTCAACAATAACTTTTGGCTCTGACTCATCAAGAACGTCATACTCGATAAGGACTATAGGCTCTGGACTTGTATCATTCTTTATGGCTTGGCTTACTAGAGGCTTTCGGATGTCATCTAGGATCTCCCGAAACTCAGCGAAGGGATCTGTTATTTGTTGGCTCTCAGGCTCAGATTTTTCTTCAAACTTGGGCTTAGATACTGTATGAAGGTGCGAAGCATACCGAACACGAAGAAGACTTTGAAAGAGTAACCAAGATTGACATAACATATGGTTATCTTTCCACCAATAATAAGCTTCTCTATCCAATCTAAGTCGGGAATAGCGGCATATCTCCTCAGTTGTCAGATCAAAATAACTAAAGAAATTCTCAAGTTGGTTTTCCCAATTCTCATATCTGTAACGGTCATAAGAACCTCGAAAATATAGAACAGCCGCATATAAATCTCGTTCAACTTCCTTCTCATTACCATCAGCGTATATATATTTATCCCGAAAATAAAAAACCATGAAGAAAATTTAGTGCATAAGCTCAGAAGTTACCCCAAAAATCTTAATGACTCGAATATGACTCGAGCCTGGAAATAGGGCCTGAAGCATTGCGGAACTGCTGTAGAAAGCTGTATCAGCATCAGACATGAGTTTGTAGAGATCGTATTTGCTATCCAAAAGCTGCAAATTTTTCGAATGGCTCCGGGATTCAATAATGTATTCAACGTTTCAAACAAAATACGAATCAGACTCTGAACGGGCCTGAAATGAGCTCTGGATCAAAACTATGTTTTTTGCTTTATAGTGAACAGTAACAGCTCAGAGTAGAGCTGATGATGTCAGCTAGGCTCAGCTGACGTCAGTGGTTGCTCTGGCGGCTTGGCGGCTATGATGTCAGCTTGTGAGCCGCTGATGTCAGCAGCGGCTCGCTGGTCGGATTTGGCTGCGAAACGGGTCGGGTTCTTCGCGGGGTTGATAACTTAAACCCAATAATAAATTTGAATTCTAGTTTGACAATTTTAAACCACAACCCAACTCAAACTTCTCCTTCTTCTCTTCACCCGACACTACTAGGGTTCGAAGTCCTTTCCAGGGGCGACGGCGGACGACAACGGCGACGGCGACGGCGACGCTCCGACGATGAACAAGGGGGTCGGTGGTGGTCGAAGAGGTGGCGGCGAGCGGTGACGATGAGAAAGATGGCAACAAGGAGATATCGATGAACAGGTGCTGGAGCTGTGGTGAGGAAGCTTGTCGGCGGAGGAGCTGACAGTGGGCATTGTAGGCGGAGGAGGGTGGCTTCTATCGGTTTCTGTCGGTGATGTCGGGGGAGGAGTTTGGCTTTGAGGGAGATCTGATCGACAATGGTGGGTTCTGAAGTTGATGAAGACAACAAAGATTGACAGACGGCGTTGTTGCAGTCGAAGGCGGGGGGGAAGGTAGGCGTTGCAGGCGGTGACCTCGGAGTGCAGCCGTGGGCAGGGAACTGTTGACGGGCGTCAGAGATGGGGAAGGGTTAGGGTTCTGAAGTTGGAGGGGAGGGTGGAGGAGAAGAACAGTAGAAATTGATTTTCCTTTTTTTTTCCCTTTTCTTTTGATTTTTTCTTCTTTTTTTAATCCGAGCTAGGGTTTCAACTTTTTTTAAACTAGAGAAAAGAAAGAGAGAGGGATTTAAGGTTTTTGAAAGTAGAGTCTAGGTTTTTTTTTTTTTTTTTTTTTTGTGAGAAAGAAAGAGCAGGATTTTAGCTCTGATATCAATCTGATGCAAAACTAATATGAAAGAAAAAGAAAATAAAGATAAAATTTTATAATTAGATAAAGATTAATTCAGGTCTTGGTACCCAGGTGATCTCTCGCTCACTCCGCATATTAGTATGCAAAAAAATTTCAAATGATTAGCAAATCACTGTGCTAAATAAAAAGGGTTTAGATTTTCCAATATCAAAGTTTCCCTAACTAGATATAACTCATGACCTTATATAGGCTCGCACTCTAGGACTTCTCTCATCACAGCCGATGTTGGACTAAAACAAAATCTAAAACAAATAACACAAATAAAAAAAACTATATAAAGAAACTAAGCTGTACACTGATCCCCATCACCTTCCTAGTCACAAAATATCTGTTGTGACAGATGCATTTATCTTTGAGTCATCAATATAGAAAAGAGCCAAACATGAGAAAACTCTTCTATGTACATATCAGATATGAGAATAGTACTATTTTTCATATTTCTTTTTTTACTTTTTGTTTATTTTACTTTTTATTTTGTATAGTTGTTAAACACCTTACTTCAAGTAGTGATACTATTTTATTTATGTAAATTTTAGATAAGAAAGAATGCAAGTAACATGTTACCTTAATTGAAAAAGGAAAAGTTTTTACAATGTCAATGAAAACTCTCCTCATATTAAATCTACTTATATTAAGTAGTCCTTAGTGTAAATTTGTAGAAAACATTGACCAATTAAAATTTTATAACACCCCTGAGGCGATGATAACCAAAGTTCTTGTAATACTGAGTTCCCTTCAGCTTTTAAAGTAATGTATTGGAGTGCTTCTGACAGTTGCATGCTTCTTCTTGCCATTAAGGTCCAATAATCACATCTCGTGTCTCTAGTAATATGTAGAAATGTTAATTTTCAGGTACTATGTTCCACGCTCGAAACAATTTGTTGGGTCTACATGAAGAGTTTGTTGGTGATCCTTCAAAGATTACAGTGTCGACCAGAACAGGGCAAGAGATATGTGCCCACGTATCTGAATCAGACCCTCCTCCTGTGTATTCCTGGAACCAAGCTCTGTATTTGAATCTTTTGAGTCCTGAAGTCCAATTGAAATTAGAGAACAAAAGAACTAAGCTGCACTCAAATCTCTTTGATTTCTCTGCAGATTTTGTGTGTGTCTGTATCTAAATTCTTATGATTCTATTAAACTTTCTGCCCAAGTTTAGTTTGGAAGAGTGTGATTTTTCCTCAGACCTAGACTAAACAATTAGCATTTAGTAGAGGGCTATGAGATAACTGCAACTAGTCTTATTTTGAATTGAAGCACTCAACTGAACCTGCACAATACAATTTCTTGCTCCTGTATTCCTGAAAAGAACCAGTTAACTGTCTGCTGTTAATCTGGAAAGCTAGAGGGCCTGTTGTTGAGTGATGCTATATTCAAAAGAAACATCATTACTTGATTCCAACCCAACACATGGAAAGATGATGCTTATTTGATTTTCTCTACAATTCTGTGTTTGTGTTTGCAGGCATGCCTTGGCCGCGAAAGCTGTTCAGTCACCGTCTCCACCAACAATTTCAGGGATCCTTGCCCACGAGTTGTTTAGAGAGTCGCAGTCGAGGCATTTTGAAGCGAACAGTTTGCATTAGGGTTTTGAGTTTGCTCCTGATGCCCTCGAAGTTCAATTTATGTTCCCTGCAATTTCTTCCTGATGCAAATGTCGAGGTAAATGTATTATCATTACACTGGGGTGAGGAATGTATGCTGAAACACATTGTGCTGATCTCAATAAAAAGATCTCTTTCTCCTGCAAATTGACTGATAATGAAGCACTTCTTTCAAAACAATCACTCATATGAACATGTCCAATGCGAATCAGTAATTTGTCTGGATTTTACTGCATTCAATTAGACGCGCAGATAATTCATTCTCATTCTTCTTCTCTACTTCCTGTATATATGGCATGTCTCGTTGCTGGGTACTCAGAACTAATACAATTTCATGCTCATCTAAAACAAACTTTTAATGCTTTAATCATATTTTTTTTCGCCCATCATTGCAACACAAATGATAGATAGACTGTAACAAGGGTTTATAGAAGCTCTTCATAATTATACTGAGTACATTTGTACAGCAACAGGCTGATCTCTTCTTCAGTTCACTAGTAAAGTTCCCCATACAACAAAACCCTCACCCAGAGCACCAACTATGTGTGCTTCTTAAAGTTTCCCATACTTCTTACAGATAACTCAGATATTATGTCACTTATTTATTGTGCTCTCCAAGGGCTGCTGGTTGCTCATCATGGAATTAGCAGTATCTTTCCGATATGAGTACTGCTCTCCATGAGTTGGTGTGCCTGTGCTGCTTCGGACAAAGGAAGAGACTTGTAAACAACAGGCTTCACTTTCCCGGCTTCTATAGCTGGCCAAACATGCTTCTCTACCTCCCGAACAATCTCTGCTTTATTCTCAGCGCTTCTATTCCTCAGACCAGCAGCTGCTCGCACAATAAAAATAACTTGTAGAATGAGAATGAAGTACATACATGAAAACTATTTGTTAGCTTCGCATAAACAGTTCAAACTACACACTACAGAGATGCTTCTACTACAAACAACTGAAGTGAACGAGGGAAATGATCCAGAAACCAATCCACCTCAATTTTCTGAATGCTTCCACGCACCTCAGCAAATAGAATTTTTTTTTTAAAGGAGAAATAAAGGCTAAATTTGGGTATTACTAATTTTGCAGATCATATTCACCTCTAGGTGATGCTTCCTAGTTGCTTGGTTGTAGAAAAGCAACCAAAACAGAATTGTGCTTTTACTAATGGTAGAAACAATTGTCAAATTTGAATATTCTCCTAAGATAGTGAATGTCGAATTCCATGACTAAATGACATTAAGGTTTTTCTGTGAAGAATCATTGTTTTTGTTTCTCAGAATCATCTAATTCACCTTTACACTGAAAATTAACCTAAGAGATTGTTGGGCGTACCAATTAGAATTCAAGATTTCAATTGAATATTCTCTATTGAGTATGCTAAATTTTGGAAAGATACCCTGTCCTTAGATTTGACAATGTCTGGCTAAGCACCCGATAACTTATCCAGGTATGTTAGAAGGGAAGGAAAATGTCCCATCTTTATCACATCAGAGCAGATTTACACAAGGGACTGAAATTTGTAATGATACCTTGTACAGTAAGACGTCTTGCAAGCATACATGAAAGATTCACTTGAGTAGCGGCACCTCCCATGAAACCAATAATAAAAAGCCTCCCATCTATATTTAAGCTGTCAAGGTTCTTCTGGAAGTAAGGCCCACCCACGTTGTCAAGTATAACATCGACACCTGTTCGAATTGGAACATCAAGGATTTAAATGATTGAGATCACACTTGAGCTTAGGCATCATAAAAGTCATAAGAGACATACCCTTTCCTCCCGTTTCCTCCTTGACTCGTGCAACAAAGTCTTCAGTTTTATAATTTATGCAGATGTCAGCACCATACTGCTTGCAGGCAGCTAGTTTTTCTTCACTTCCTGGAAGTGAATATATTTTAGTCCAAACACCATTTGTACAATAACAATAACAATGATAAGAACAGACCTGCGGTGACAAAAACCTTTACTCCTTGTTGTTTGGCAATCTGGATAGCGAATGTGCCAATTCCACTTGATCCTCCATGAACCTGCAATTCAATTGAGGTAAGTTTAAAATAGTGAAAAGACCTGTTACATCCCAAAGCCCTGCATTGACATCTGATGGTTGCAGACCGCCATGTTCCATGAAAAAAAATTAACAAGATAAAATTGTTTGTTATACCAGATAAGTTCGTCTTAACCGTTTTAGTTAAAAACGTGCCAATCTAAGAGATCTGTGAATGAATCATCCAGCCCATTCTATGATTGTTTTCTATAAATACAGTCATGAGTAGGTATTATATAGAAGAGTAAGAGGCGAGAAAATCTTTGTCTATGTGTATGGATGAAGCATTGTCACAATGACTTCACAGAGCCAATACTAACAGATAAATAATTTGCAACAAGGGAGGGCATAAAACATAGGGCCAGAAAAAGATACATGAAGTCATGTGATATAAATTCATCCCAAGTAGCATGCTATAGTTAGGACTTAAGACGATAAGAGGGTGGAACATGCTTACAAGGAAACTTTCCCCTGGCGAGAGCCGGCTCATCATGAAGACAGTTGACCAGACGGTGCATGCCACTTCAGGAAAGCTCGCGGCTTCTATCAAGGAGACACCTTGAGGGATCGGAAAGACATGTCCCTCTGGTACTGCTACCTTCTCTGCGTAACCTCCCCCACCAAGAAGAGCACATACCTACACGTTCAATGAATATACACGTTATAACTAAACAACTCAGCGCTTCTGCCAAAATTTTCCAGATAAGGAGCTGATCAAGTGTTATCTCTTAAAACTCGTCCAGCAATTATTTCACATTCTTTATATTTCCATTCATGCTAATATCGAAAACCTTGTACAGTGAAATTTAGATGTCGGAAAAACCCAACTTCAATTATTAATGCAAAGCAACATGGTGATGTTCCGATTCACATATAGCACTGCTAACTCCACTAATGTCTTCATGAGAAGCTTTACTGATGGGGCTACTTAATTTGATTATTCCAATTTAAAGTAGGAGGAGGAGGTACTGTTCTTATTTGCACATCGATTGCAGGAATTTATCTTACACAGAATTAAGCGCAGTGATATCAGATATGCCAGAGTTAATGCAAGCTGACGGGGTTCAAAACCCTCCCAGATTTATTTTATTTTATTTTATTCGTAAAGCAATGGCACATAGTAGAGCAGCAAGACAATCATACTGCTTAGATTTGGAGCAGCAATTTAACTAATCCCCAAAGCTCTAAGGTATGCAAGATTCTAACTTTGCACATGGAAATCAGAAATGATCGCTACTTCAGATATCCAGTTAATTAGCTAGTATTAGCTATGAACTAATTTCCCATTTCACATTGCAATAATCTAAATCTTAGTCCAACAACTGATCCCAATTAATGGAAAAGAAAGGTGGGATTTTAGAGAGAGAAAAATTGTCATTTTTCTTTCTCATTTCACAGTGCCAAAGTAATGAAATGCAAAAAAACAGGTGGAATTTTTTGTAGAAAAGGATCACGACTCTATTATCCTTCACCTGATCGCCGATCTTCCAGCGAGAGACGGCGGTGCCGACGGCAATGACGGTGCCGGAGCACTCGAGGCCAGGGTAAGGGCTGGCGCCCTTGGGCGGGGGGTACAGCCCCTTCCTCTGGACGCAGTCGGCGCGGTTGAGGGCGGTGGCGGCGACCTTGATGAGGACCTCGCCGTCGCCGACGACGGGATCGTCCACTTCCCGGATTTGGAGAACCTCCGGGCCGCCGTAGCTCGTTATTACCACCGCCTTCATCGCCCTAGGGTTTTTTTAAGGGTTTTGGAGAGCTCTGAAATTGGAATTGAAATGGGGCGTGAATTCATAAAGGGAGAGGGGAGAGAGTAGTAGAGACGTGGGGGACTCTCACAGGTGGCAGCTTGGCACTATCCTTTTGTCAACTTGGATTCAATTGAATTTTTTAATTTTTCAACTTTTTAATTTTCTATTTATGTATAATGGATTTTTTTTTTTTTTTAATCAAACCAGGTGAAGTGAGGTTTCTCCGGTAACTCTTTTTTGCACTTTATCCGTCCCTCTGTCCTCCAAAAAAAGAAAATCGTGGAGAACTGAGAGACTCTCTCCTCCCCTCTCCCTGCCTCCCCCTCCTTGCTCCTCTCTTCTCACCTCTCCTATCTCCCTACTCCTTCTTCGTCCTCTCTTTCTTCCTTCTCTTCTTTGTTGTTCGGTTCCACCGCAAGCAGTATTTTAGTTTTATCTTTTAATCAAAACCGACAAAAGGGAGATTTTATCTTATGACTCAAATAGAAACTTTGTTTGTTTGTCCGTCTATCCGCCGTCTTCATTCACGAGAGAGAGTAGCATCCACTTCCTCCTCCTTCTTTCTCTCTCAGATCTCACCCCGTCCCTACTTCTTTCTCTCCTTCTCCTCCTCTTGACTAATTGGTCTGTTTCCTATCGACAGCGGCGGTATACTAGTTATCGAAACTGATCGAAATTTTTTTCTCTCTCGTGACTCATATAGAAACTTTGTTCGTCCGTCCGTCTTCATCTGCGAGAGAGAGCGGCGTCAACCCCTTCTTTCTTCTTCTCCTCATTTTTCTCCGAACAGATCGATCGATTTCCCACTAACAATGATGATATACAAGTATTTTTCTCTTTTATTTATTGAGAAGAAAATTCCAGAGAAAGAGCAGAAAAATATCACAGAAGAAGCAGAAAATTTATTTTTGTATGTTTCATCAACTTTTCTATAATTAAACAGATTGAGTTTTTCCCGCTGAAAGAATAAAAAAATTCTCATGCGACCACAATAATCATTTTCCTGAGATGATAGGCCAGATTTTATTTTTTTTTTAATGGTAGGCTTGAACTTTGAGGCTCATCTTGCATTCTCACATAATAAATATTTTTTTAAATTTAGTCGATAAATAAGAATGAAGACCATGCAACTGTCTTTTACCTGATCGCCGATCTTGCAGCGGGGCACGGAGCTGCTGAAGGCGGTGACGGTGCCAGAGCAATTGGGTTATCGTTATGTTTAAATAAACAAAAATAAACTACCAAAACTGTATAACTTTGCAAAACTGGCCCAAAAACTGACTATTCTAGAATGTAATCCACATGATGTGCATACTCTTTTGGATTTAGCTTATGTTGTGTAGGGAAGTCTTTGCCTATTTTCTCTGTTTTTTTTTTTCTTTGTTGTGTTATTTTTGAGGGAGTATTTGTGTATTATATCTGTTTTCTTTGTCTTTCGTTTTGTTATGATACTTGCTTTATGTTTCGTTGATGACTCCTTAATTAACCAATTGTTTATTCTCAAACAACAACAACAACAACAACATCGTACTCTAGATGAAACAATCTATGTAGAATGTCTGTTTGATTACTGAAACAAAGCGTTTTCTATGAACTTTCAAGCAGATGATACCAGTGGCTATTGGACAAAGCTAGTGATTTAACATCTCATTGCTACATCAAGGAAAAGAGGAACATTTGACAGAGATCTCAGCATTTGCATACTAGGCTGATTGGAGTATCACCAATTCGTCATGCGGCCTCCTCTCTTTCTCAATGAAGATGTCATGGCTGAGCATTCGGCTCCCAGCAATGGAGATTGCGAGGCACCGCTGTGTATGCAGGCAATGGCTTTTCCTCACATCTGATCCCCGCTTCATAACCATTGCAGGGTTCTTCTTGCGTGATTACTCCGATCGCTCTAGATACTTCCCACCCAATGTGAATCCTCTCGGACTTCCTGATCCCTCTTTCTCCTTCATACCCACCTTTTCTGATGCAGCCTGATTCATCAATGTGTCCTACTGCAATGGCCTCGTCATCCGCTACTGAAGCAATATCAGATAGCCTCCTTACAAACCCCGAGTACTTTTTTGTTTGCAATCCCACAACCAAAGAATTCACCGAACTTCCTGTACCGGCTGAAGTAGTTTGTAACTTCAGCCTTGTCTTTGACCCTTCAAAGTCGCCTCGCTACAAGTTGTCAGCATATCTTCCCAAATCCACATCTACTCCTCTGAGACTCGCTCGTGGAAGCTCTTCACGAATAAGACGTCCTTGTGCAGATTTCAACACCCTCAATACTATCTGAGTTGTTTGAATCATCGAAATGTTTGTTTGAATGGTGCACTGCTATGGGTCAGCAACAGGTGTCTTCTTTCATTTGACATTGAGAGAGAATCGATGAAGAAGCTGCCCGATGCCTCCAGAGCCGCATTAATGCTCGAGAGTTGTGTATCTCGGGGAGTCAGTCGGGGGGAAAGCTTCAAATGATTGGGAGGCCCGAGCAGAGTGAGGTTCTTGCTCGAGTTGGTCAGTCTTGTGCAAAATAGATTTGGAGCCTATGCTAGATTTGTATCGTGCAGTGAGAAGACGGCATAGTTGGGTCACCGGGGCTGGGAACAATGTCAGACAGTTTACAACAGATACTCCGGCATTTTCACCCATTCATTTTATCCTTGACGGAGGCGGTGGTGGTGGGTTATTGCTGTTGAGCATACCTGGAATGATCATCTCTTCCAACCTGAAGGGTAACATGTTTACAGAAGAGTTCGGGCTGAGGTGCCAGGATATCATAGTTTTTGTACGATTGGTGCAAGTTTTACTCCGAGTGCACACACTGTTCTCACTCTGAGCTTCTACAGTGAAGAATTTGCCCCTTGCTATATTATGCTATGTTTGTAACTTATTGAGATAATGAAATCAGTGTGTGAGGATCTTGGATCACAATAAGACCAATTCCCTTGAATCACTACACACCTTCCTGTTGGAAATAATTTAACATGTATTAGTGCTCACATATGTGAATTTAATGTTTATGGTTATCTTGAAGTATAGTTCAAATTAATTGTGATCTAATAAATTTAATAATTTGACTAATGAGTATTAAATTGTCATGGATTTAATGTGTAGAGATAATTAGGTAATTTTTAAATTTGATAAAGGGTCAAATTGGAAAAAAAAATAAATCAATTATTATTTAAGGGATCATGGTCCTCAAAAAAATGTATCTTCTTCTCTTTGAGATCCCTTCAAGCAGAGAGAAAACTCAGAGTAATAGGATCTTTTGGAAGCCCTCTCCATCCCAACAATTCAATAAATTCAATCATGCATCAAGATATGCTTCTGCTCTTATTATTTTAATTTTCTCATATCTTTGAATCTTAATGTAGACCAGATTTATATTTTAGTATTTGATCTATATTAAAAATAAAGTAAATAATTCTAATCTTATTTATTTTAAAGATAATTATTGTTGATCGAATCTTTTTATTTAATTCAAGTTACAACACTTCAAACAACATTATATATCAGTTTATTTCTAACATGCTTCACTGTCTCCATTCATTCAGCTGCCAGCACTGGAGAGAACGAGCACACGTTGCAGTCAGTGGCGAGCAGGGACGAAGTTCTGTACTTGTCCTCGCCGCCAACCACCGGCATTGCAACCCCGGCCTTCGCCGTACTAACATAGTCTGGCCTGTAAGTTCTCCCCAAAACTCCCTCTACTCGCGGTGACAGGCCAGAGAACTCGAACTGCACTTCAAGATGCGCGAAGCAGTCATTGCTCGGTATCCCATACTTGTGCACTCTGTCATCCTCTTCAGTGATCGGAACCACGTTTACTGATATCTGCGCAATCTCTGCAATGCTGACCGTAATGCTGTTTCTACTTGCGGTCCTTTCTACTGTCAGCTCACCATCAACCGACTTCCACTGCGAGAGGTGGCCTTCAGGAAGTAGGACAGGCTCGCCATTGTAGGAGAGGCGCAGGTGGTCGACATTGTCATCCCATTTGGAAGCTCGAGCTGCTTCGATGGTGAGAGTATGTGAATTGTTGCTGACAATGAGGCCAATGCCTTGTACCCAAGTGAAATCACGGGTACGGCCAGCAGGGCGAAGACCGATGAATCGTGCATTGATGTGGAGGTTATGGGGGTCGGAGACGAGGGTGAAGTGCTCGTCTTTCCGCCCGTGAAAGAAGAATACAGTGCCATCACCACCAATGAAACGCGGGTCGTAGCAGCCGGCGCCTACACCGTTGCAGTTAGGCTTGCGATCTGCGACAACGAAAACAGTCAAGATTCATTGGATGTACCAATATAAGATCATTAATACACAGAAGAGATCAGTCGAACTAGTCTTACGTCGACAGACTGCTTCGCATTTGGGCGAGTTGCAGTCGACGAAGCAAGCTCTGGCCTTGGGGTCCGACGGCTTGGTCGAGGGGCACTCTGGCGGGCACCTGATGATCCTGCGGCGGCACACGCTCGAAGGCTTCGTGCAGACAAGCGTGCTCTGAGCTGATGCTCCTCTGATCTCCATCAAAACAGCTACAGAGAGCAGCAGAACGATTGCAGCAACGCTGCTGCTTCTGGGCTTCATCTTGGATCCAACTTCGTTTACTGGAATTTCTCCTCTCGCGCTTGCACAGTTTATAAAGATACAGATGTTTGACTTTCGACACAGGCTTCTGCTGAGATCACGGCGAGGCTTCCGGAAAACGTAAAGATTCTCATGCACAAGTTGAAGGTCAAAGGTCGGCAGATCTCTTAAGGTTTCAAGATCTCAAGTAGTTGAGAATTGCATTGCAATGGATCTGAAATAGTCAACTGTGAGACTTTTGAACTGTGTATTGGAATGGTGTAAACTATACGCAAATGGACTGTTGCTTTGTGGATTGGATTACAGGAAGTCGCAACTTCAAGATTAAGCTTAAGCTACGATTTTTGTTAAATTAAGTAAAGAATAACGTTAAATGGACTATATTTTATAGTCTGGACTCAAGAGAATAATGCATATATCCAACCCCCGTGCATTGCCCACCAGAACTTTTTAAGATAGGGTCCCACGTTTTACTCTCTTTTAGTCCATTTTGAGTTCAAAATATGTAATCAGAGTAACATGATTTGTAAATAAATAACAATTGTAATTAAAAAAAAAATCTCTCAGACGTTTGTTTGTTTTATTCTCGTCTCCTTTAAGCTAATTTTTTCAATACTATCATATATTATCATGATATTTCATAAAATCCTTTAAACTATCAAATTTTCAAAATACTACCACAAAGTATTTTTCGAATTCTCAAAAAAACTATATTCGTCAATCTGTCGTTCCAACAACTATCACACGTCTTTTTTTGTCCAAATTGACCCCAATTTAACACATGTAAAACACGTTTTTTTCCCATCAGATAATAAGTGTAAGAGTATTTAGGTCTTTCGTTGGCAGTAATATTGTTTAGGGCCAAAGTGAGAAAAGTATAATTTGTGCTAGTATTTTGAGAATTTAATAATTTAAGAGGTTTTTCAAGAATATCATGATAGTTTATGATAGTATTGAAATATTTAGCCTCTCGTTTTCTAATAGTAGCGGGTTTCATCAGCCCTCTCTCAACATAAATAATAAAGTTCTGCTTTCTATATTAGTTTAGTTGTGATGTATATTGAATTTTGTGATTGGATTATTTGATCTAAAGTTTCAACTTTGCAAGAAAAAAAAAAATCAGATCCCTTTCTATTATGCATTCCACAAGATCCTTTGTTATTTGAAATTGCGAGAATGCTTATTAAAAAAAAAAAATCCTCTAGACAATTTCTATACATATTCCGAACTAATTTTTTTTATAGTTTTTGCTATATCTGTCTAATCTTTGTACTTTCACATGTAGATTCATGTACAATTTATTTAAGCATGCTTCAAAAATATACGTTCATATATTATGAGTGATTGATTGTTCAAGCATAATTGCTTGAAGTTAAAGA